>JAKTRM010000029.1:0-117793 GCA_030579635.1 Wickerhamiella australiensis | reverse complement strand
TTGCACGAGAACTTTTCGGTTAACCACGATAAGAAATATGATCCTCCTTCATTAAGCGAAAAGAGGTCAAAGAGATGTGGGTTCAGGTCAATTAACTCGTCATTCGGGACATTGACTGCTTCATCAACGTCAATCAGTCTTGTCAACTCCTCATCGTAGTCCCAGACTTGCCACATTTTCCCTCTATAATTGATGGAATCTTGCAGCAGCCTTCTCCTGTATTTAGCATAGATCATTTCTAAACCAGTAGGGGCACATGATGTCTCCACTCTCGTCATCTCATCACAAGATGCTTTCTCTAGGCATGTCAAAGTATCCAACTCGAGCCACGGGCAATGCTCCTTTAACCCTGATTTCAAAGATTTCAGAACATCTCTCACTGCCAGCGTGTCTGGCTCGGTGAAGGAGATCTGATCCACGATTGCATAGACAGAGTTGCAGTGGACAAAGTTTCTAAAATCTTGGGTATCCCCTCTACTCGTAGAAAACATCGGACTTTTAATCTGTTGGAAGGTAGACTAAGCAGTACAACAATGATCTACGGAACCGGTATTGGAATCAGATAGTTTTATTACATATTCCACTAGCTACATATACCAGGTCCTGGAAAGAACCCTAACCTGATTCTAACACAGCGAGTCTGCTCATAATGGGACTAGCAATACTCTCGAGCTCTTTTTGCTTGTCCTGATACTCCTCGGTAGAAGCCGAAGCACTGGCATCAAGCCATTCTGTGGTCTCAGAAATCGCACTTTCGAGCTTGCTCAGATCCTCAGCGGGAATTTTATCTTTGGATTCACTCAAAGTATTCTTGAGGCTATAGGCATAAGACTCAAGTCCATTGCGAGCATTGACACGAGCGGCCTCTTTATCATCGTCGTCCTTGTACTTCTGGGCTTCATTAACCATACGATCGATATCAGCCTGTGAGAGACGACCTTTATCGTTGGTAATGGTGATCTTCTGCGTCTTACCAGTACCCTTTTCAAGAGCACTGACATTCAGAATACCATTTGCATCAATCTCAAAAGTGACCTCAATTTGAGGCACACCGCGAGGAGCAGGGGGGATGCCGCTAAGTTCAAACTTGCCCAAAAGGTTATTGTCCTTGGTGAACTTGCGCTCACCCTCAAAGACCTGGATCAATACGCCCGGCTGGTTATCGGCATAAGTGGAGAATGTCTGTGACTTTTTGGTAGGAATTGTAGAGTTGCGGTCAATCAAGTTGGTCATAACGCCGCCTGCAGTTTCGATACCAAGGGATAGTGGTGCCACGTCGAGCAAAAGCATATCTTGGGTCTTGGACGAAGTGTCGCCAGTCAAAATGGCTGCCTGGACTGCAGCGCCATAAGCAACGGCCTCGTCAGGGTTTATGCTGCGGTTTAGCTCTTTACCATTAAAGTAATCAGACACAATCTTCTGGATCTTGGGGATTCGAGTACTGCCACCAACAAGTACAATCTCATCAACTTGGCTCTTGTCGAGCTTGCTGTCCTTGAGCACCTTCTCAACAGGTGACAAGGTAGAACGGAAAAGATCCTGACAGAGCTCCTCGAAGCGCGCCCGCGTAATACTGGTGTAAAAGTCAATGCCCTCGTAAAGAGAGTCAATCTCAACGGGAGTTTGCGCCGAGCTGGAAAGAGCGCGTTTAGCGCGCTCACAGGCAGTTCTCAAGCGACGAAGTGCACGCTGGTTTGCAGTGATATCCTTTTTGTGTTTGCGCTTGAATTCCTCGGCAAAGAAATTCACAAGGCGATTATCGAAATCCTCACCGCCCAAGTGAGTATCACCTGCGGTGGCCTTCACTTCAAAAACTCCTTCATCTATATTGAGAAGGGATACATCAAAAGTGCCACCGCCAAGATCGAAGATCAAGACGTTCTCTTCCTTACCCTTCTTATCGAGTCCATAGGCAATAGCAGCGGCAGTAGGCTCATTGATGATACGTAGGACATTAAGGCCAGCAATGAGCCCGGCATCTTTGGTGGCTTGGCGCTGAGAATCATTGAAGTAGGCAGGAACAGTGATAACAGCATCCTTGACGTTAGTACCGAGATACCCATCAGCAGTCTCCTTCATTTTAGAGAGGACCATTGAGGAGATTTCCTCGGGTGTAAAAGTCTTCGGTTCACCCTTATACTCCACCTGAATCACTGGCTTGCCTCCTTTATCCACCACCTTGAAGGGGAAATGTTTGATATCGTTCTGAGTCTCGGGGTCATTGAATTTGCGGCCGATAAGACGCTTGGCGTCGAAGACTGTGTTTGCAGGGTTCATTGCGGCCTGGTTTTTAGCTGCATCGCCAATAAGACGTTCTGTATCTGTGAATGCGACAAAAGAAGGCGTTGTGCGGTTACCCTGGTCATTGGGGATAATCTCGACGCGATCGTTAGCGAAATGAGCAACGCAAGAGTAAGTAGTTCCCAAATCGATTCCAATAGCTTTGGACATTGTGTTTCTTGGTTTGTGTTGGAAAGGCACTCGACTCTTGGTATATATACCTGAGTTGTGAACCTTCGGGTGTGCACCAGAACTTTGGAGAACTTACTGGAAGGGTCGAGGGTGATCCAGTGTTGAAAGGAAGGCAGTGGCGGAATTGAGATATCAGAAAAACTTAGCTGAAATTATGGGACAAGTGTGACAAGAAGTGGTAGTTTCGCGGCGTTATATTAAGAAGAGATGTTTATTCCGCAGACAGGATCGAGGGGGGATTCTTATGGTCCAGTACTAATGATACAGGTGTTACGATACTACCGAAAGCATGCTGGTATTATCCGCGGTGGGCTTCTCCATACCAGCAGATCTATCCCGCGGTAGTCTCATTTGTTTGGGACCCCAGATATTGGGGACAAATAGCCTAAGGTAAGGACAGATAGCCTGCAGCTAACGTCTTGACTACATGCTTCGCGCTGTACCCCCACTAGTTAGATCAGATTTAGGTAGCTAGAAGGCGCGCGGTGCAGGCACGCGAGAGCCTTATTGGCTGCATAATAAAATATTGGGAAAAACCTCAGGACCTAGTTGGAGAAAAACATGTTTTCAATATGACCAAGGCATTTTTCAAATTAATAAACCCCTATTAATTAGTTATACTCGACTCAGTGTCGCCATCATGGAGAGTATAGTGACTGCTCTCCGAGGCATCCGTTTCTCCATGAGTACTAGCCATTAGTAGGCTCTGAACACAACGATATTACAGCTCTCACTTTTTCAATAGTACAAGACTCTTTGTAAAGAGCTCTGTGCACTCATTCAGGATACCTTGGACCAAACACTCTACAGACAAAAATCACGATTTGGACCCTTTAAAATAGCTTATGATAGCTTCCAGTATTTTAAACAATATTTCCGTTATTATACCATTGTTTTATATAGTTATTACTGACACTTGGTCGCCGAATTCACCTCTTTCGAGGTCAAATATCAACCATTGATTGGCTCTTGCTCAATATTTAAATCGAGTACTCTCGTCTACTATCGTTTCATAAATTTACTTGCTTCCGAGTTTCAGTGAGGTCTCATCAAGAAAAAGCCAAATCAAGATTATTTTTCACTGTTCCAAATCACATATAAATTCTCTTATAGCTACTTTTACGAGCTAAAATGTATCTCGTTGCGTACCTGTTGGTGTGGTCTATTTAAATCTGGCAGTTTATAGGGAGATTTCCACGTTCTAGAAAACTTCACTTCCACTAAAAACGCAAAAATTAAAAAATGGACCTCAAAGTTGGGTGCAACTCTGACATATCCCCATGTCTGCGGTCAAATCCATGCTTAGTAAAGCAAGACTTCCCGTCTGATCAGTCATATTTAAGTCCATGAGAGCCCTATTCAGTATTGCGGTCGGAGACGACGCGAGAACGGAGGGTACTGCAGATATTTTTTTGCTTATACAGGGCGTTCTTCTATATCACGCTGGTTACATCTCCTTGCATTCTTTTTATCGGTCTGACAAAATCCTTCGGTCCCATTGAGTCTACGTATTTAACGGGATTGCGCGAAAGTTCACACTAGTACCTGCTAGCCCTTGTGGCATTCCCCGTAAGATTTACCACTTCCGTGAATCAACCTGCCTCCTCTTACGCATCTTCATACCCATTAGCAACCGATACACCAGGAACAGCTTTAGAACTTTTCAATTTATGGAATTTCGTGGAACTTGCCGACCAACTAAACGACGACTTGACCACACCCTGACCAGTCCTCTCAAGCCGATCTCGTGAAAATGCAAATTCTACTCAATCTAATGAGAAAAATTCGACGATTGTCTCTTAAACAGCGATAAAGGAGCAGCAGCATCAATTAGACAGTTTTTGTTAATTCGTCTGTAGTCCCAAAGGCCTATCAGGATATGAAGAATACTTTAGTTTCATATCTTGGTCAACAAGCTGGGAGGTGTTTGATCACACACTCTCCTCTTGATATTAAAATGCGTTTCTCTATCAATGATTTTGTTTGAATTCCAGGCGAACTCACCAAATGTATATTGAACGTGCCCTAACGAGTACCTCACTACTTGAAGCTGTGGTCTATGGTGATGTGACTACGGCTGGGTTGGAGTAAGAAGAGAACAGGGCTTCTCCAACGTGAAATTATTAACGTAAAACTAAAGTGCCAATGCCTCTACACGGGCAATATACCGTAAGAGGAAGGGATGGTGAGATGGCTATCGGTCCACCTTCGCTAATGCATAACTCGCCGCTAACGCCACACCAGCACGTGGTTCGGTTCATGGGTGGATAGAAGTAGACAAGATTGTAGACTTTGAGAACCATAGTATACGCTTGAATTTATAACTACGCGAAGGCTAGTTTAGAAAAGCTTTGCTCTCACGCAGCCTTTATCAGTGCAGGTGGTCATGCGCTATAATCCAAATTCTCCCCCACGTGCCCGTGCTTACCTGTTGACTGCCATCTTGGAAGCGGATGAAGTTTGGAGAGCAGCTGAAAGCATCCTTAATCAAGGACTATTACTACTACTATATCAGTTATGATAAACTCAAGTACGAGCTGAACAAAGCCTTGAGCTCTAATGGTAACCGCTGGAACGAGCAGAGTGAGGAGCGCTTTGTGACTCTGCTGGAGAGCGAGCTCGACAAGGTCTTCACATTTCAAAAAGTGAAGGCTAATGAAGTCAATCGTCGTATTGCACAGGCTGAGAAAGATGTCAACTCTGTAATTGGCGCCCCATCCTCCGAGGTCACTGACGAACAGTACGAAGAGCTGGAACAGGAATTATCTACAATTATTGCAGACGTTCACGACCTTGCCAAATTCGCCCAACTGAACTACACAGGATTCCAGAAAATCATCAAAAAGCATGACAAAACCACCGGTTGGACTCTTAAGCCAATTTTTGCTGCGCGTCTCAATTCGAAGCCGTTCTTCAAAGATAATTATGACGCACTCGTCGTGAAGCTCTCGAAGCTCTACGATCTCGTGCGTACTCGTGGAAATCCTGTCAAGGGCGATTCTTCTGCAGGCGGCTCGCAGCAGAACTTTGTGCGCCAAACTACAAAGTATTGGGTACATAAGGACAACATCACTGAGCTCAAGCTGCTCATTCTCAAGCATCTTCCTGTACTTGTTTTCAATGCGAAAAAAGAGTTTGACGTTGAAGACAGCGCCATTACCTCTATCTACTATGACAACACTCACCTCGATTTGTATCGTGGGCGTCTTGAGAAAACCGAAGGTGCCGAGGCTATTCGTCTCCGCTGGTATGGCGGCATGAAAAGTGACACAATTTTTGTGGAGCGCAAGACTCACCGTGAGGACTGGACTGGCGAAAAATCGGTGAAAGCCCGTTTCCCTCTCAAGGAGAAGCATGTGAATGATTTCTTGGCTGGAAGGTATACCGTGGAGCAAGCTTTTGCAAAGATGCGTGCCGATAAAAAGAAGCCCATTAAGGAGATCGAGAACCTTGAGGCGCTCGCTCGTGAGGTGCAGTACCGGGTGGTTTCCAAGAAACTTCGTCCTGTTGTTCGTTCATTTTACAATCGTACTGCTTTTCAGCTTCCCGGCGACGCTCGTGTCCGTATCTCTCTTGACACCGAGCTCACCATGGTTCGTGAAGATGATTTCGATGGCCTCGACCGTGCTCATAAAAACTGGCGTCGTATGGATATTGGCGTAGACTGGCCATTTAGCCAGCTTGCGAGCTCCGATGTCGAGCACTTTCCTTATGCTGTCTTGGAGGTGAAGCTTCAAACCACTCTTGGACAAGAACCCCCCAAATGGGTCAGTGATCTGGTCGCGTCCCATTTAGTGGAAGCAGTTCCTAAATTCTCGAAATTCATCCATGGTACAGCTACCCTACTTCCCGATAAAGTCCAACTCATTCCTTTCTGGCTGCCCCAGATGGACGTCGATATCCGCAAACCCGCTCGACAGAACTACGGCATTGAGGGTCGCGCTGCTAATGAGGAAGATTTTGGTGTGGAATCAAGTGATCGTATTGTTCGCTTCCAACCAAGGCCCACCGAGGACACCTCTTTACTTCCTCATCTCCCCAGCCCCAACAATCCCAAAGGATTCTTCACCAGTATTTCCAAATACTTTAATGATGTGTTTGCGTTTGATGTGCGTGTAGCAACTGAGCCAGAGGGAACAGTGTACGTCGACAATGTCAAAATACCCGAGGGTAAAACTCTTAGTGTTCCTGTGCGCATCGAGCCTAAAGTATATTTTGCAAATGAGCGCACATTCCTCTCATGGGTAGAAATCGGTATTTTGTTATCGGCGATTGCAGGGGGACTCTTGAATTATGGTAGTGCTCTTGCTGTGGAGGCCTCAGTCGGCTTCTTTTTCGTCGCCATTTCAACGATTCTGTATGCAATTTTCGTCTATGTATATCGGTTGATTGCTATCAGGCAAAGACGCGCAATTGACTACAGTGATAGCTATGGCCCAACTTTTGTTTGTGTAGCTCTCGCTGCTGCCATGGGGGTCAATTTTGTGTTTCAATTTTATGGTGAGGGTAACGGATGGCAAGGTGGTAAGAAGCCACACTAGCATACACCCCTTTAAGTATGGATTTAATAAATACATAGGTGCAAAAACCCGTCTACATAACAGTATTTATAAAGTTCACTGACTGGCGCTTGTAGAGGAACCTCTGCACCCATCAAGAATGGGCGTGCACTCAAAGCCACTCTTGTGGATGCAAATTCATCTGGTAAGTACTCATGAAGAAGCGTACCCAATGATTTTTTTGGATCAGCAAGCTTGTAAATGATCTTATCTTTGCTGTACACCTTGAGCGGTATATTCTTAGGAGTTGTTCTTAAGAGAGGCCGCATAATTGCTTCGTTTTCCACAAAGTTAGATGTGGACACAGATTTCCAAAGGGCAATAGAGTCATCTCTAGACATATTCATAATTGCACTGGCATTTCCATCTCGTATATAGCTTGCTTCCTTTATTTGTTGCAGCCAGAAAGTGTGAATGTCGCTGGCTAGGAGAGCACTGGTTCCCGGTTTAAGAGTGAGTTTCCAAGGTAATTCAGGCCTATAGAAGTCATTGAGAACTCCAGTAGGCCAATGCCACGGCAATATTGTGTCCTCGCTAGCCAGCACAAAGGGACCTGCCTGGTCATGCATGAGAGACCCCAGATACTTGAGAATTTGAGGTAATTGACAAGCCAGGTAGCCGTTTTTATTTGCCTTGACTAGATATTTTGTGATCTGCGGAACAGTAGGTGGCTCGACCGTAACGATTACCGGGATCCAACCATCCATCCTATATCGCTGACAATGAGTCTGGGCGACCAGTATTTGGATATCCAGCATAAGATTCTGGAGCCCTGGGGGCATCCAAAGCACATGGGCTCATATATAATAAAGCGCCCAATTGCCGATGGCGGGTTCTCCAAAGTTTATCTCGCGGAACACCAAATTTCAGGGCTGGAAGTAGTGCTAAAGTGCACACCCAAAACGCAGCCTAATCTGGTCTCAGAAATCATGAATTTGAGAATGTTTGATCATCCCCATATTATTCGTCTGTACGAGCTGATCATCGCTAGCGATGCGGTATGGCTGGTGCTAGAGTACTGCAAGGGCGAGGAGCTATTCTCTTATCTCCAACGCGGTCCATGCGAGTCATTGCCAGCGCTACAAGATCTATTTACCCAACTATGTGGTGCAGTAACCTATATTCATCTCAGACACCACTGCGCTCACCGAGATATCAAACTCGAGAACATCCTCCTCAATCCCGATGGTGTATTAAAGCTGGCGGATTTTGGCTTTACCAGGAACTATTCTTCAAAGGCCATTCTTGATACGATTTGTGGAACCACTCCTTACATGGCCCCGGAACTTTTGAATGGCGAAAGATATACACCAGAAGCCACTGATGTCTGGTCTTTGGGCATCATACTTTATGCACTCGTATTTGCGCAGCTTCCATTCGATGAAGATAATGAAGCCTCAACAAAGCAGAGAATTCTCAAGGGGAGTCCTGTATTCAGAGATATGCCCGTCACTCAGGATGCTCCAGAGATTGTTTTACTCATTCAACAAATGCTCTCTAAAGATCCTCGTGCTCGGCCTTTGGCGATGGAAGTTCTTGCCAACCCTGTTTGGGGAGCTCACGGCCAGCGCCAACTTGAACTTCTCAACATTACTCCTGCGATTACGTTCTCAACGCGAGAAGAAAAAAGAGTGCTCAAGGGCCTTAAGATCTTGGACATTGACATTGCAGAAGTGACCAAATCAGTGACCACACATGCGTGCGACCCGCTTCATGGGTTATGGTATACTATGGTTGCTAAACAAGTTGAAAGGCAACGACTCAAGGAGGCAGCGGCGGCTGGGATTAATCGGCGCAAAAGCGATGCTCCCTCTTTACGCTCTGTGCGGCGTGTCGCTCGAAATATTGTCACCCGGAGCTCGCTTTCGCCAACTACCAAGCGCCCATCCCAGTTCTCAAGCCTTAGTTACGACGCCACACCACCGCGCCTTGACTTTAGCGGCAGCTCAAGCAGTCGCCCCGGTTCCTCGACTACATCATTCTCTAATGCGGCTAAGCTTGGATTTCGTCAACGCATTAAGCATCTATTCACTAAGGATCGCACTGCTGTCACTTACCCGAATTCCCCTTTCACTCCCACAGCTTCAATTGGCCCGTCAATTATCCCTGCGCGCTCTCCTAATAGCAGAGCCGCAATTGGTACCACATCAGATTATCCTGACTCCTCAATGCCTGCTATAGCCGAAGAAAGGCAGCTACCATTTAATCGAAGTCGTACAGTTTCCCAGGTTTCAGAGCTCTCGTCGCTGTCTGACCTGTCGCGAGAGTCATCTACATTCAATGTCAGTACACTCTTGAGGTACCATCGCCGCGCATCGTCTGGACCTGAGGATATGGAAGAGACTACCATGGCGACTTATACAGCCAAGTTTTCTAGCAGCACCCGAAAGATTGATTCGCCTATCAAGAAGGTAGAGCGACAGGGTCAGCAGCGGTCTCGCTTGCAGGCACAGATCGAGGAGCACGAGGAATGAACCAGGTAACCTAATTATTTATTTCATGTAAGTTATTCAAAGATTAGCAATAACAATTCCGGGATTACCGGGAACTGCGTCCTGAACAGCCTTGGAAGTAGGGACCTCAACCTTTTCACCCGAGATGATGTTTTCACCCTCACCATCACGAATAACGATAATGTCGAGCTCTGTAATATTTGTGCCCATGGCGGATTTCTTGAAAACGACATCGCTCTTCTTGGCAACCTCAACTTCATCAAAACGGAGTTTGCGGTCAAGAACGCTGTCGGGATTGCCGCTGTTGATGATCTGAGTGCGAAGAAGGGAAACAAATTGCATACCACGTTTGGGATCACCGAGTTTGGCAACTTTTTGCTTGAAAGCCCCTGTATTATCCTTGAAATCCAGAGACTCAAGAGCATCGCGAACAAGATCAATGTAGCCGGACTGCCATTCAGGGAACTCAGTAGCAATGTAAATGCTCAGCTTAGATGCAGCCTTAGGATCGAAAGCGGGGCCCTTGGCCTTTTTGTTCTTCTTCATGAGAGCGCCCTCAGCCTCACGAATGGAGCGACTAACATCGCGGACATAGTTGACAGCATCCAAAACAGTTTGGTCGATGGGGCCAGGAGTGGGGAAAAGGGCATCCTGAGCACTTCTTTTATTACCGAGGACCTCGCGCCAGACAAATTCTGCAAAGTGAGGTGCGATAGGCTGGAGCAAGAGGGCCTGAAGCTCAATGTACTTGAGAACCAAGTCCTTGTGCATCTTGACATCAATAACATTGGAGATATCACGGTAGTAGTCACGAGAAATCTGGAGATCAAACAAGCCGGTTTTGAGAGCACCCTTGTAATCGGCAGCTTCATAATGCTCTTGAGTTTGTTTAATGAGCGAATTCATCTCGCTATCGAAAGCAGTGTCGAAAAAGTTGAATTCACCACTGCGAAGCTCCTCCTGGTGAGTGACTGTGTGCTCCATCCACTCCTTGAGAGTATGTAGACGAAGGATAGCTGCATTGGCGTTTGACTCGTCAAAGTTGGCGTCCTCAAAAGTGTCGCCAGCATCGGCGAGTGCGATACGAGAAGCATCAGTACCAAATTTCTGGCACATCTCACGCAGGGTCATGAAATTGCCGGTACTCTTTGACATTTTTTCGTTATTGAGCATAAGATGACCGTTTGCGCGAACACCACGAGGCCAATACTCCTCATCAAAGATAGCGGTATGGCAGTACAAGAAGAAAGTCAAATGATTGGGGATCAAATCTTTACCAGAAACACGAACATCAAGAGGATAGAAAAAACGGAACTCATCGCGCATCTTGTTCAGCTTCTCACTAGGGATATTGGAAGGCGCCTTGTCGTTGCGGCAGAATACATAGTCCCAAACCTCGTCAGTCATCTCATCATGTGGGATTTGCAAAGAGCCCTGCTGCTGACCATAGAAGTCAGAGTGAAGCATATGAGCAATTGTGTAGTAGGCCATGTAAATAGTGGAGTCACTCAAACTCTCAACGAGATACTGAGGATCCCAAGGAATCTTGGTACCTAAACCATAAGTACGAGACAGGGCCCAGTTTCCGAGCCAGTCGAGAACTTTGCTAAAGCCGTTACGGGTCTCAGGTCCAAAAGTGTTGAGACGCTCAAGACACTTCTCAGTAATCTGCTTCCAGGTAGGATCACTGTAATTGTTAAACCACTGATCTTGCAAGGAAACAACACAAACATCACCAGAACGAGACATGACCTGTCCTTCAGGCTCAGAGTAGACAAACGCCTGCCCAGCCTTGATGAGATCTTCACGTACCAGAGGCTTAGCGTCCTCAACCTTGCGACCCTTGTACTTACCGACAATCATCACACCCTGGTAAAAGCCTTCCTTGTAGGCAAGCTCTTTAGCCTCAGCAAGCTTGACAGAGTCTTTGGGAGATTGAATCTTAAGCTTCTCTACCAGAGTCTTGGCAGTGAGATCGCCATAAGAGGGAGTCTCAATACAGGCGGGGATATCAGACACCACCCATGACGGATCAATGTTATAGTACTCGGCTTTTTTCTGAAGATCAAGAGTGGTAATATAGTCATCGGGGGAGTCGCTGGGAACACAAGTGACGACACCAGTACCCTTAGTAGGCAAAATGGTCTCCATAGGCAAAACGCGCAGCACCTCAAATTGAGCCAAAGGGGCTTCAATTTTGGCACCAATAAGCTCTTTGCCGTTGATATCGACAACGCTCTTGTAGTAACCACGCTCAGGTGTCAAGTTCTGATAGGCCATGTTGCGGAAGGCACGCTCGGTGGTGATGAAATACTCACCGTTTCCGGCATCAAAGACACCATAGTCAATTTTTGGGGAGACAAAGCAGCAGGTTTGACCGTACATAGTCTCAGGTCTGAGAGTAGCGGCGACCAGGTAAATGTTTTTATCAGCAAGGTCTCCAAGAGTCTTTTTGGCAGACTCAGGGAATTCAGTGACTTTAATCTTGATACCAACGTATTCCTGAGGGTTAACTCCCTCGCCACTTTGGCGGTCGTGATCCATACAAGGCTGGTCATCTTTGGGGGAGAAGATGGTGAAACGCTTGCCGAATTTGATTTTATCGAGACTCTTGAGGGTATTCATTTGCCAGCGAACAAACGAATCATAATAAGGGTTAGCATCGGTGGTAACCATGGAACGACGCCAGTCAATACGGCCTCCAAACAAGTTGCAGTCTTCTTGGCACTTGGGGGGGAAGTAAGTGATCCAATACTGAGGGTCAGCGAATTTGTGTACTTCCTCGCGGGGGATTCCAAGCTGGAGCATAATCTGGTACTGATACTTGGCGTTGCCCGCTTTTGCAACTGCTTTTGATTTTTGGGCCTTGAATTTAGTGGGGTCCTTCTCGATAGCCTCTTTCTCGGCAACCTCAGCCTCAGGAACATCCTGGTTCTGGTCAAAGTTCTTGCCAAACTGCTCGATTTCACGAGTGAGCTTATCTGCAGAGGCCATGATTGGCATGCCAGTACAGTGGAATCCTAGGGGGAAAAGAGCCTTCTTTCCCAGCATGCGCTCATATCCAACAGCGAACTCTGCCTTTGAGAGTGTGAAACAATGGCCAGCATGCAGGACACCGTTCATATAAGGGTACGCCATGGTAGCCATAAACTTGGGGTACTTTTTGTGAAGCTCACCCTCGCTAAGGTTCTCAAGGTGCTCAGGAGCGTCAATCTCAAAAATCTTCTCATCCGCCCAGATCTTCTGGTACTTTTGTTCAATGTCGATGAGAACATCACGGCGAGTGGTGTTCTCTAGGACCAGTGTTTTAGCCTCGGACATTTGGAAAGTGACTAAATTCGATTCATTGAAGTTTTATTCTTTCACGTTGAAGTTAAGACCCCCTGACTAAAGGGGGCGTTAGGCAGACGCTCCTACTTATCTCCTGAGTGCGGAGCAAACTCACTCTCTCTCAATTTTAGATTATGATACTTCTCAGGTAAAAAAGTTGGAGAGTACATAGCACTAGATAGCTGGATAGATAAACAGAGCACTAGTGGGGCTTCTTTGAGTCGGGTAGAGATAGGGGAACTAGGGCTTGTAACCTATAATAAGAAAATACTGCTTGAGAACACAAAGTAATGGACTCACCTCCTTTGAATGGCGCTGTAGCCAAATTTATCACATATAAGAATGCAACAAATCATAAATTTGTTTGCATGATAATCCATCCATGCACCTGAATTGTGGGAAACCTTGAGGGGCTCAAATTAAAAAAAAAGTGTTAATTGCGATTCTGTGAATTCGTCCTCTCTCTAATCAGTTAATCTTCTCCCACCTAAATTTAGATATAATCTTGCACAACGGCTTCGATGCTTACATGCTGTTGGTGAAGCTTCGTCCGATCGGCCGACAGGTAGGGCCGTTACCCTTCTCGTTCCGGTACAATAGTACGAAGGTTGACAAAAACGATCTAAAGAATCACATCTCAAAGACGATTGAGAAAGAAATACGCCAGCCTCTACTCGAGAAGCCTGAGATTGAGGCACGACCTGAAAATCACGGCAGGCCCGACACTATTCCGATGCGGTTTGTAAATTCTTTGCCCAAGAGCTGGAAACCATACGCTGAGCTCTCTCGTTTGGACAAGCCAATTGGCACATGGCTCCTCTACAGTCCTTGTACCTGGTCACTTACAATGGCTGCATATGTCACTAGTGCACCCGTTAGCAGCTATGCATATATGATGGCTGTATTCGGCCTGGGAGCAATAATCACTCGTGGCGCTGGATGCACAATCAATGATATGTGGGACCGAAATCTCGACTCTCAGGTTGCACGCACTAAGCTCCGGCCCTTGGCCTCAGGCGCGGTTACCATGACCCAGGCGTGGACATGGCTTGCTGCGCAATGTACAATGGGTCTGGGAGTTTTACTATCTTTGCCCCAACCCTGCTGGCTCCTCGGTGCCGTCTCCATGATTCCAGTATTTGCATATCCTGCATTTAAGCGTTTTACGTACTATCCTCAGGCTGTTCTCAGCACCTGCTTCACATGGGGCGCGCTGCTCGGGTTCCCTGCAATGGATGTGGTAGACGTTCCTACTCAGGTAACTTTGTGGGGATCAGCGTTTTTCTGGTGCATGATCTATGATACCATTTATGCTCACCAAGACAAGCTGTACGATATAAACGCTGGTATAAAAAGTACCGCACTTGCCTGGGGTGATCGTACAAAACCCATTCTTCAAAAGTTTGAGGTTGCACAGATTGGTCTTGCTGCGGCGAGTGGGTTCTTTCTTGGTATGGGACCTGGATTCTTTGCCGGGGTAGGGGTAGCTGCGTATCGCATCTGGAATATGATTAAGAAAGTCAACTTGGATGACCCATCAAACTGCTGGTATTGGTTTCTTAACAATATCCGCACCGGCCACTTTATTTGGCTAGGTGCCCTACTTGACTACGTGGCTCGCCTCTCTGGCTGGTATTAAGAGCGGTGATATGTACAAACTTTGAAAATAAGGATAGATAAAGATAAATAATCTAATTAGGTCTACGAAGACTGCGAACACGGCCGAGAAGACCACCCTTTTGTTCAGCGTCCGGCGACTGATTGTAGCGGCGGCTCAGTGAACGTGTAGGCCTGCCATCCATACGAGCTTCCTGAATAGCATCTTTTGAAGCTGGCGTTCCGTCCATAAATGTAGTAGCCCCGAGTCCCATGGTAGTGCTTCCGTGGACGGTGGAGCTTGGAGTTTCTTCCTCAGGTTGCTCATCGTATTTACCAAAGACTGTGGCTTCCTGACGCAAACGTTCTTCACTGGCGTCGCCGGGAATTAGACTGAAGTTCGGGCCTTCAATGTTAAATGCCGCCACAGGGGGGCGGGGATTATTTTTTTTGTTGCGGTGAGGGTTACAAGCATCAAAGGGCCCGTCATGGTGAAAGGCGCCAGGCCCAAAAAGTCCGGTGACATCCATTTTATCGATTGTATCGAGTGGACGTCCCTTCTTGTCGAGTTTCACAACGCTCTCGGACTTTGAGCGTGAACGACCTGTCCTTCCGCTGTGTGAGCCTTCCTGTGCGGCTTTAGCATCTTTCCGGCGCCGTCTTCTCTCTTTATCACGCTGCTGTTCCTCAGGAGTACGGTTTTGGCGACGCTCTAACTCCCTACGACGTTCGCGATAATACTTTTCACGCTCAATTAAACGGCGGTGCTCGCGGTCAAGCCGCTCCCGGTCTTGTTCTGGTGGGGACAAGGAGCGGCCACCAGACTGAGAGCCCGAGTACGACCCTGAACGACCCGATGGCCCAGAGTGGGAGCCACTTCGAGTCTTTTCATCAGGGTATCGGCGCTCATGGCTGCTGCGAGCATGACTCCCACTTGCACGGTCAGAGCCCCGGCGGTCCTGTGGGGGGCGGGTCGCTCTGGGTTTCTCCTCTACCTTCTTGGGTGCAGTTACAACTTCATTGTAAGCAGGAGGTTCCTCCAGTAAATCTTCGTCCTCGCAGTCATCGAGATCAAACTCAGGCTCGAGAACTTCTCCAAAGGGGTTGACTGACGCTGTTCTGGAGAGACTGGGAGCGGAACTGTTGCCAAAGTTGGTCATTCCACTGACAGGCTCAAACGGACTTTCACTACGTGCAATGATACTCTGCCTAAACGGGTTTGTGTGCTGCGCTTCCAGGGGTCTCCGGCTCATCTGGTGTGGTGGTGTAACTTGCAGGGGATGCAGATGGGCTTAAGTAACAAGCCCAGCTTCATGGATTTAGCTGCAGGTGCGCAGCACAATAAGCTGACTGCAAAGGGGCGTATCTATCGAAACTACTTCAAGTCTCGTTTTATTTTCTGCACTCTGAAAATCTGATGCACATTTTACTAGACACGCAATATTCTGAGATGCGTCTGTTTCCCGGGTCCTGTGCCCAACCGCCTCCTGACGCGCGTTAATTACCTCTGCAGCTAGAGCTTTTTAGAGCGTGTCGGGTGCATACAACTCAACTTGTCTGGCTAGCAACACTTGCTGGTTTTATATAATTTAGGTATATCGCCAATTGAATAAATCGCTCATCTCAAACTCCAAAGATAATTGCAAACTCGGTTTGCAGCTCATGCTCCCAATCTGAAGCAAGCCCCCCAGCGGATTATACGCGTTACCCTTCATTACCTCACATGCGCGGCAAGGAAAACGCGCCTGCGGATGCGCGCCAGGGAGTTCTGGAAGAGCAAGCACGCATCGAAAAGCTCGAGAGCGAGAACTATGAATTAAAACTCAAGATTAGAATGTTCGAACGCAAGTACTCTGCAAATGTAACCGCTGCGCCGAAACCTGAAACCAGCGATAAACAACTCGAGACTGAGATCGCCAGGCTCCAAGAGCGGAATGTAGCCTTGGAGAAGGAAAATAACAGTCTGAGGGAGCAAATATTGGCACTCCCCACTAAGATCTCATCCAAGTATCAAAAACAAGTCGATGATTTTTTTGAACGTGTACGCGCCGACCTGATCGCCAAACGTAGATTGGAAGTCCGGATCGCAGAGCTGGAGGATGAGCGCGGCATGACGAATTCTTCTCCAAAAGACAATCAAACACCACCCGATTCACCATTGATTGACCAGCTCAACCGTGACCTTGCGGCATCAAGGGTGGCCAAGATGCAGTTGGAGGCTCAGCTCACAGAGCTTCATTCGCAATGTGAAGAAGCTGCAACCAAATCAAAACGCTTACAAGAAGAGCTTGATTCTGTTAAAGCCGACCTCTTGGCCGCAAAAACTGCGGGCCGGCCAGACTCACACGAGGCGCGCAGAGACCCCCATTCTGAGGCCGAGTTGGAGAGGTTAAGGATTGCACACGATGATGCTAACTTTGAAAATTCTTATCTCAAGGGAAAAATAAAGCACATGGAGCAAAATTTGGAGGAGCTGGACCAGCAGCTGCGCATGGCAAGCAAGCGGAGTGCGGAAGCTCCAAGCTCACAAGACATGGAGGAGAAATATCGACAGCAGATTCGTCGCCTGGAAATCCAACTGGCTAATTCCAGACAAGAAATTGAATCTAGCATTGCTCCTCATGAGCTCGCAGTTGCAAAAGAGGACTTGTCACGAGCACAAATAGGGATCGCAGAACTCGAGGCGGAAAAGAAAGCGCTTGCAGATAAGCTAAGAGCAATGACGGTTCAACACGAGATCACTGAGAACAGATTAAACGATTTAAAAAAGCGTGAAGTGCAGCGAAAAGATAGCGAAATGAGGGTGCTTTCGCAGAAATCACAGCTTGAGAAAGATCTTGCAAACGCTCGACTATCGAAGATAACCTTAGAGGAGAAGACTCAAGCTCTCGAAACAAATCTGCTGCGTGAGGCTAGGGCTCGCCAGACAACTGAAAATCGTAATACAGAACTCGAACACGCTTTATCCCGTACCGCTGAATCCACTCGTGTTTTGCAATCCTCGAGAATGCATTTGAGCCAGCTTCAGAACAGTGTGCGCGATAACGAGCGCACGCGACGTCTCAACCTTGATAACCTCAGTGCTCCTATAAAGCCGCGGTCTGTCGGTGTTAGCACAGGTGAACTCAGCCAAGAGGATGAGATGGAAGCACTTAAAACAAGACTCGGAATAAATTCCGAATCAGTGTAACTGCTGCCTTATTTATTTGACTGCTATTTATATCTTCTCTAATTTATTTTTGATGCCGTTTGTGAAGACCTGCAAGATGAGTACTGACTCGGCCATTGCTGCTGCTTTCGACTCGCACTACCTTCTACAAGGCGACAGGGACCTTATCAACCGTTGGCATTGGTAGTATCTACTGGTAGCTGAAGCTGGAGCTTCCAAGGTCCCTGGCAGCTTGTCGGTCGATTGGCTCACTGGTCCCTGGCTTCTATCCGGCAGGTTTATGAAGCGGCAAGTGAACCCCCAAACAAGTGGTTAACTGTTTAGAATATTAGGAATAATAATAATAAGGATGATAGAAACTGGTAATAATAATAGCAATGGTGGTCAATTCAAGACGAAGCTCGTCTATATCTGACAAAAGTTACTCGACCTCCATTTGATCATAACGGCGACGTACGCGTCCCATAGAGCTATTTTTCTCTTGCGTGATTTCCTGTAGCTCTGCATTTGCCCCCGATAATATGTCAATCTCACGTGCTGTATTTGGTACGTGTGAAAGATCACTCTGTGGTAGTGCCTCGAGGTATTCGCCAGACACCTTGTAGAGGCCTTCGAGAACATTCAGGTCCCCAACAATCGTTTGAGCATGCTCAGTACTTAGCCTCTTGAAGCTTGCATGCATTTTTATGGCCTTCCTGCGTAAGTAGTGGTAAAGTGCATCGTTGGCAATGTGCTGTAGATTATCCGGAAACTCCAGTTCAGCAGAGGGCAGTGTGCCATTGGCCATAGAACTAATCAAATCAATTACTCCCTCAAACTGGGGAGTGTCTTTGCATTCTGCAGCGAGGTTTACAGCATCAAGGTACATCTGGTGATATGCGAGCGCTAGGCCATAGCGAGCATAGAAATCACTCGTTTGCTGAGTATGCCCTTTTGCTAATTTCAGGCAGTAGTCCAATTCTTGTCGTCTATACTGCTCCAAGTCATACCAATTCGAGGACATCTATGTGCTGACAAGACTACTGTGGTCCTAGACACCCGGGACCCTCTCTAGGAATGGATTATTACCAGATTCTAGGCATTGCTAGAGGGGCAGATGAGAAAAGCATCCGAAAGGCTTATAGGAAACAAGCTTTAAAATACCACCCAGACAAAAACTCGGACCCCTCAGCGGCAGATAAGTTCAGGGAGATTAGCGAAGCCTTAAATGCCCTGCTTTCTCAGGATGCTGCGGAGCCTCAAGGCGCTGGCGGGTCCTTCACCACGGGTAGAGCTGAATCGCACGCAGAATGGTCAGAAGAACTCAAAAAGGCTGAAAAGTTTCGACAAAAGCTTTTCAATACCACGAGGCCAGAGAGTAATGCTCAAAGGGGCCCCCCTCATAAACGACTGAGGGAGATGAGTATGCTAAACACAAAGCTAAGGCGACGTCGAATGGATCGTCCCGTGGCTGATTGTCGAACCACCAAGGATGGCGTAGTATTTGATAGTGTTCAAGAGGCCCGAGCCTATGTTGATGCCCATCCAACAGCTCAGCTTGTGGACTCTTGGTTTGAGAGCGAGTTCTCACGGCGATACGAGTATGAGACCTTACGGCGCGTAAACTCTTTATTTAAATAAGTTATTTTTTCTGTTTGAGGGTGTTTCCTCCGCTTGACCATTGATCTTTTGCAGGCGTGTCCTCTAGAGGTACCACTGGATAACCGAAAAATAGCTGACCCTGAGGCATTTCTAGAGCGGGAGCGTCTGCGTCTTGGTAAATATCAGCGGAAATTTTAGGAACCTCCACTAATTTACCGTTAAGCCGCACACCTTGTTGAGCGGCAGTAGCTTGTGCCTCGAAATTGATGGCAGCGGCCATGCCACCATCTGCGGGAACTTGAGAAGGACCAGGGGACTTCTTTGCAACTGATGGCTCCTTGTATCCCACTGGAGGAGCAAAGTCTACTTCGAGATCCGTCTCGACGACGCATACCGCCTCCCTATCTGTCTCGGGTTTGACCTCTAGCACCTTGATGCCATATTTACGATCATTGTAAGAGATCTCGAAGACATCATTAATTGTGAGAGCAGAGAAGTTACGCAATGAGCGCTCAAGTACAGCTTTTGGATCAGAGATATCTAAAAATGCGACACTTTGAGGCTGGATCTTGATTAATGCGCCCAGTTCGAGTGAGACATTGGTAATTTGCACGAGGCCGCCGGCTTTGGTACCAAGTGTATTGAAAACCCAATCAGGGACATAGGCACGGCCCTCCTCAGCTGTAAACTCAAGCACACCACAGTGCGTGCGCTTTTGTGTTTCATTGGACTTGAGCTCAAACAGCATCGGGTACGAAACGTGCATCATGGTGAGCTTTTGGAGAGCGCTTTGGGGCAAAATGATTTTGCCTCCCCACTGAAGCTCATTATCAGCTGACTTTATCGCCGTCAAAGAGTGCACTCGGAAGTATTGCTGAAAAGTCTGGCTCCGGAACATTGTCAGATAAGCCTTGAGGGAGGTGGCTACATAAGCCAGCAGAGGTCACTCAAATCTGGTGCCCAGGGTGACAACTAGGATACGTCTTAGAACCTATCAGATATGTGCTGCTAGTTTATAGTCATGAATCCAGGGAATCGGTTTCGATTGTTCTGCATCCCCAACGATTATTGGCGCATCATACTCAAAGTGGGGCATCTCGGCAATTTCATTGTGGGGTCGAGAGCATCTTTAAAGGGAGTTTTGCAGATCTCAGAATCTACAATCAACTGGTGGGTGTAGCAATTGCAATCTAGTAGACTCAGTAACCAAATTATAGACTCATTGGCCACACTTTTCTATATAATGCATGCCCATGCAATGCACAATGGCTACTATAAGTATTACTCGGCAACCCCACCACTACGCACATACTACACGTACATGGCACCCCTCGACCCAAAATCTGCTAAAGAGATCAGCTACGAGGTTCGTGGCAAGATTGCTATCATCACAATCAATCGTCCCCGCGATTATGGCGCCATGAATCAAACTCACTATCGTGTACTTGAAGAGCTCGTTTTCAAGGCCGCCTCCGAGCCCGGTACGATTGTAACTCTCATCCAGGGAACTGGAAAGTTCTTCAGTGCGGGCGCAGACGTAAGAGGTGGCTCGAGCCTGCCCGGTCTTGGAAAAGACGGTAAGACTGGAGATATTGACATGGAAACACGCCAGGATTTGTTTGGCCCCTTTGCTGGTCGTAACTCTCAGCTGGCCGAGACTTTCTGGGATCACCCCAAACTTTTAGTGTGCGCCTTGAATGGCCCGGTTATTGGCCTGAGTGCTGCTGTTGTCGCTTGTTGTGACATCATTGTGGGACGTGAGAGCTCCTACTTGCTAGTTCCATTTGCCAACCTGAGCCTCGTTTCAGAAGGTGGTGCGGGATTTACCCTGCCTCATCGTTTAGGGTGGTCTCTTGCTAACCAGGCTCTCTTGGCGTCGCAACCCATCAGCTCAAAGGACCTTTTGAGGGTCGGCTTCCTTAATTGGGTTGTGTCCGATTCTGTGCCCGTTGATGAATTCAATAGTCAAGTTTACAAATGGATCAATGATAAGGTCGAAGATCTCGATGGTGATTCCATTTTGAGGATCAAAAACATTATTCGTTTGCCTTATAACAACGAGTTTAGCCATGTGGTCCACAAGGAGGTGATTGGCGGCGTAGATCGCTTCGCGCATGGCCTCCCTCAGGCCAAATTCAAGGCAATGGCTGATAAAACTCGGCGTCACAAGCTCTAAACTGCCACATAGTCATTTCTAGATTTAAAATATACACCAGGCCATGACCCCTGATTGCCGCATAGAATGGACGGAGTAAGAGTCCTCCTGCTCCTTGAAAAGTAGTGCTTTCTATCTCAACGACGTAACTTTACTAGATCTTGCGCAAACTCAATCCTACACGTCCCCCGTGTCTTCCTCATGCTACTTTTTGGGGTCCTGACAGTTCGTAAGCATTTCTCAGAATGTCTGAAGAGGAGGACTTGCGTGATATCTTTACCGACCCTGAAAGCGAATCAGACTTTGATCTTGGTGATGACGATGTCTGGGAAGGAGCTGGTACTGGCCGTGTGCCTCGCGACACATCGAAAGCAGAAAGGATCCCGGAGGATGTCAAGGAGCTTCTCTCACAGGCACAACAGAGCTTTGCAGAGGGCCACCATGACGATGCGATTGCATTATGCGAAGAAGCAGTGAAGATTGATGGAAATATTCGTCAAACCTATAATTTGCTCGTGAGTATCTACGAAGATAAGGGTGACGAGAGGTCAGCCATTACCGCAAAGTTTCTCGCCGCTACTTTGAATAAAGGCGATATCCACGATTGGATGGACCTTGTTGAACGCGCTGTACAGCTAGGAAAATACGATGATGCTGCTGTAGCGTTACAGCAGGTGTCCAACATCAAACCCGATGATTGGGAACTCAGATGGCGTCGTGCTAAGATACACGCTCAATTAGGACAGCACACTAAAGCACTCAATGTCTATAATCGCCTCCGGCGTAACTATTTTGTGAATATCGACGACCACACAAAAATATTAATTATCAAGGACATAAGTGCGTCTTTACAAGCTCTGGGTCGGCAGCAAGACGCGCTTCAGATGTACAAACAGATTTACGAGGCTAACGTTAATGGAGATGGGACTGAAGAGCTAGAACTGCTACTCGATATTACCTCCATTGAAGAGTATGCCACTCTTTTGATGAAATTCAGTATGTGGCGGCAGGCGATCAACGTCATCAAGACAGGGTTCCGTTATTGTAGTGAAAGATTTGATGAAACATATTGGGATGATCTTGATAATGATGTGGAGTACGATTTTGAGCGGCGCAGAATTATTGACACCACCATTGCCAAAATATCTCCAGACCCAGTTCTTTATGCACTTCCGATGGAGTTCAGAGTTATGCTACTCGAATGCAGGCTGAAACTGTACACGTCAACCAAAAATATAATCCATCTCGATGAAGCAAATGCCCACGCGCCTTACATTGAGGAAGAGATTAGATACGCCGCGCGTGAGAGGCTGGCAGACCCACAGCTGATAAGGGCTGTGTGGATTGCAGCAGACTCATTTTTTGGTGCCAGAGAGTATGCTACTGCTCGTAGGTTTTATGATGACCTAGGTGGGCTCAATGTCACTCCTGATGAGTATACAAAGTCCATAATTCAAATCGCCAAGTGTTTTAACCTGCTAAGATCCCCACACAGCTCAATTGTGCTGTATCAAAGCGCGCTGGAAAAGCAGCCAGACAATATCGAGGCTCTTATCGGCTTGGCAGAATCTTATCAGGAGATTGGTCAAAAGGAAAGGTCCAAGGACCTAGTGTCAAGAGCTGTCCATCTCAGAGCCAAAGAACTCGATATTGGGGATGGACATATTATAGCCCCTCAAGAATTCGAGGTCACCACCACAAGTGCATCCCCTGATGAATCAACTGATCCTGCATTATTCGCTGTGGACAGTCACTTGAATATCAAGAAACAAAATGATGCGGCAGCAAAGGCATTATTCGAGCAGAACCAGTCTCAGCTGGCTACAGATGCATTTATAGAGCTTGACAGATTTTCCAAAGGATTGGAAAATGGAAATGAAGTCGCTGCCGCCGAATGGATCAGAAACGCCACTATGCTCATTCAGATTTTCAGATCTAATCGCAAGTTCTTCCCCAGTGATCGCAACAAGCAATTTATTGCCAATACTTCGGCACTAGCCAATCCAAATATGAATATTGATGAGCGTCTCGCCCTGGGACGCGTAGGTGCAGCAGACGAAGATGGAGAGGAAGATGAAAACTCTTTCAAGTTCAAGGGGAAAACTTTCGATACTTGGTTTGAGATTTTTATGCGTACAGCCCTTGCAAGGGCACATTATGATAAGATCGATACCGCATACATGATTATTCGTACAGGAAAAATGTCGAACATTTTCCACAACGATCCTAATCGTGAATTGGCAATGGACCTTGTTCAACTCAGCTGTGCGTACCATGCCAAGGACTTTCAAACAGTATCTGAAGTTATCAGGCACTTGTACTCGAAGAACCAGTTCAATGACGAGATTCTGTTGATGTACAATGCGTTACTACCGAGTAGCCAAGATGCGGTGGATATTTTTGGAAGCGCTAACAACCAAAAGTACGTTCTCAGAAATATCAAGGCAATGGACGCTGCAGTTCATCAAAAGGAGGTCAAGGGCGCTGCCAAACTGACCACAGACACAGTCCACGAGTCGCCACAGTTGCGTCTCTTGTACGCGCAAATCATGTTGATGGGTCCCTCGTATACGCCGGCCCTTACATACTTCCTGGCAGCGCTTCACTCATTACCCAAAGATCCCGTGGTGCTCCTGTCGCTGGCGGTCGTGTGCATGCAACGTTCATTGCAGCGGGTAACCCCGAACCGTCACTTGCAGATTCTCCAGGGCCTAAGTTTTATGCAGGATTATTTCGCAGTGCGCGATCGTAATGACGCAGAGCGTCAGGAGAGGTGCTATAACATGGGGCGCTTTTATCATGCAATTGGGCTGTTCTCACTGGCGGTGCCCTTTTATGAGCAAGTATTGAGGTACGAAATCGATGCCGAATTCGATCTTAAACGTGAGGCGGCATACAATTTACACTTGATTTATGCCATCAGTGGTAACATGCGGCTGGCCCGCAAAATTATTGACGATTTTCTGGAAATATAGATAAATAATAAATTATGGGTTACGATACTTATGGTCTTGAATCATTCGTTCAGCTTGATCTCTCATTAATTCTCATTGAGCCTAGAGAGCTGACATAGTAAAATCATAGTCGATAGTTGGAGTGACACCTGCAATGAACTTGAGGAATATAACCAGATACTGGTCTACCCTCAAGCTACTGGGCACTTCCTCCCAGTCATCGTTATCATCTAGAGACGCCTGGCTTGTCTTTGCCGTTGCCTTATCAAGGAAAAGGCGCATAACACCTGCGTGCCGGCAAGGATGAATGCTAATTAGTGTGAGGTCATTGAGAAAGGGAGCCGGCTCGATGGTAACAGTTTTATCCTTGTAATCGCCAACAATATCTGAAAACATTGCCTTAGGAGGTAATGGGACACCATCGCTGTCAAATCCGCTGAGGTATAACTTGGGTACCCGATATGAGGTCGAGTAGGTGATGTAGACATTGTACGAGCGGTCCGTAGACGCTGATGAGCTTGTGATCTGGTTTGGAGGTGGCTCCAAGCCCGGCTCTTCAAGATCCGCCAACTCATCCTCAAAGTCTGCGTCCTGGGCTGCTTCGTCTGTGTGTGCTTGAGAAACAACCCAGTCGCCATCTTCGGTCTCTTCGGCATCCATCTGCGAGGCTCTATGCCGGCACGGAACATGACGAGTTACGAGGAATTGCTTATCCTTAGGCAAAAAATTCCGACGTTTTCCTGCGCTAGCGGTACCCCAGCTCCAAGTGGGGAACTTATCCACGAGATAATCTCCAGCTTGGACAAACTCTTCCGGCGTTATCTCTCCCGTGGATTGGAAATTGGATACATTCGAAACTGGCGTGAGATACTCGCGCAAGCTCGAAAAAGTCGAACGAATTGCGCGGGACATGTAGTGTATCTGAACGGCCGCCCGAATCGGGGTTTATGTAGGCATGTGCAGTCACGTGGTTGTCATACCAAATAGAAAACAGAAAAGGGCGATACAAGCGTTGCGGTCAGCTGGCTGGAGACTCAGTGCTAAAGTTAGCTACCAAGTGTAAGCAAATGGATAGAGTTCCCTTGCTTTTCAGCAATTGGCTATCGAGAGGGAGTTAAATTTTATCTATGTATCACAACCTTCTTATCTGCTGGTTACTCTTTGGCCGAGCTTTTAAGTTTGTTGACAGTAGTCTGAAGTTCCTCAAGAGATTCACGGAGAGTTATAACATCGGTGAGGATAGCCTGCTGGCCGGCCTTGTACTGGTCAAAGAGGTAGTAATAAGCGGCAGCACCAGTGACGCTCACGCCGAACAAAAAGCCAGTAAAGCCACCGCGAATAGCACCAATCTTACGAACGGGGGCTGCAGGAACAACAACAGAAGTAGAACGCAAAGCGCGCGAGATGTGCATCAGTCTACTGTGGATCATGTAATCTCTCTTCTGGTAGGCTTTGGGGTCTTTGCCAAAAGCAACAGAATTATTTGAAGCACGGCCTGACTAATTGATAAGATCCATTTACTTGCATGAGTAGAGATTCGGGCGCTGGATTTCTTCTCCCAGAGCCTAGAAAAAGCAAACGGATATCTAGGAATGCTAAGCCTTCGGTGCGAAACCTCAAGATAAAGCGAACTCGGGCAGAAATTGAGTCCTCGAGCGATTCCAGCAGATCCGAATTTCAGGAATCCGATTCTACCGACGATACCAGTGAAGAAGTAGTTGATTTGCTCGACGATTCGGACACAGAAAGTGAAAAGGAGGATGGTAAAGCAGCGGGGCGCTCTGAGGCTGCCTCAGAAGTGGAAGTGATCGACCTTGCTGATGAGGACGAAGCCAACGATGGCAATATATCTCCAGCTAGACCCAAAAAGCAACGCCGGAAGCTCACTGCTGCAGAAAGATCCGCAAACATACAGAAAAGATTCAATACCATGGATGAAAACCTGAAGAGCCATCACCCTGAGCTTAAAACTGTGTTTGAGGATCTCGAGGCCCATGTCAATGAGCCAGAACTAATGGATCAACCACCTGGTATCAAGGCCACTCTTTTACCTTATCAACGTGAAGGTCTTGCTTGGATGCGAAAACAGGAATTGAGCGAATACAAGGGTGGAATTCTGGCCGACGAAATGGGGCTGGGTAAAACTTTACAAACCATCTCTCTTATCGTGAGCACACACAAACACCAATCGGGCCCAAATCTGGTCGTCGCGCCCACCGTAGCGGTTATGCAATGGCGCAATGAAATTGAGCGGTTTACCGGTGATATGCTCAAGGTGCTAGTTTACCATGGTCCAAAGCGTACTGCTGATCAGAAAGAAATTGAGAGCTACGATGTTGTCCTCACTACATATGCCATTTTGGAATCAAATTGGCGTAAGCAGCAGTCTGGATTCACTCGGAAGGGCCAAAAAGTGAAGGAACAGAGCGCTTTGCATAACATTCACTGGGGCCGAATCATTCTTGATGAAGCCCATAACATCAAGGACCGAAATTCATCAACTACTGTAGCGGTGGTAAATCTCAATGGTGAGTATCGCCTCTGCCTGAGTGGTACACCCCTTCAAAATCGTGTGGGAGAGCTTTACTCATTGTTAAGATTCTTGCAGGTTGCTCCATTCAATCAATATTTCTGCACCAAATGCGAGTGCAAGTCTCAAAAGTGGGCATTCACCCGTCAAAAGTGCCATGACTGTGGACATATAGCCATGCAGCACGTTAACTTTTTCAACCATTCCATGCTTAAGCATATTCAGAAACTTGAGAACCAAACAGGACTTGGCATCAACAAGATGCGTTTACTCTTGAACCGTATAATGCTTCGCCGCACAAAAGTCGAGCGTGCAGATGAGTTGGGTCTACCACCTCGTATTGTGAAGGTAAGACGAGACTATTTCAATGCCGAGGAGAAAGATCTCTATTTGAGCATCTTCAGTGACTCGAAGCGTACATTTAATACATATGTGAACCATGGCGTTGTTTTAAACAACTATGCAAACATCTTTACGCTCATTACTCGAATGCGCCAACTTGCCGACCATCCAGATCTGGTTCTACGTAAAGGCGCAGATCCACAAGAATCCGTTATTGTCTGCAAACTCTGTGATGATGAGGCTGAAGACCCAATCAAAAGTAAATGTCATCACACGTTTTGTCGCTTGTGTGTAACGGAGTATGTCGAGGGTTTCACTGGTGCCCTGAATGATCTCCAGTGCCCAGTGTGTCACATTGGGCTTACAATTGATCTTGAACAGCCGCCACTGGAAATCGAAGATAGCAAGAAGCCCACTGCATCAAATAAATCCATCGTCAACCGCATCAGAATGGACGACACCTGGAGATCCTCTACCAAAATTGAGGCACTACTCGAGGAATTATTCAAGCTCAGAAGTAATCGTCAAACTATCAAGAGTATCGTTTTTTCTCAGTTCACGTCAATGCTTGATTTGGTGGAGTGGAGGCTAGCGCGCGCTGGATTCACTAGTGTCAAACTACAAGGAAATCTCTCACCTACTCAACGCGATAGCATCATCAAGCATTTCATGGAAACTACTAGCGTTGAAGTATTTTTGGTAAGCCTTAAAGCGGGCGGTGTCGCACTCAACTTGTGCGAAGCAAGCCAGGTATTTTTGTTGGATCCGTGGTGGAATCCTAGTGTGGAATGGCAATCGGGTGACCGTGTTCACCGTATTGGACAGCACAGACCGGTTAACATCACCCGTCTCGTTATAGAAGACAGTATTGAAAGCCGTATCGTCGAGCTCCAAGAAAAGAAAGCCAACATGATCAACGCGACCATTGGCAGCGACGACAGTGCACTCAACAGGCTGACACAGGGAGACATGGAGTTTTTGTTTCAAAATTAGATTACAATTTAGTAAATAATTTGTTTTAGACGTTGGAAAGGCTGGCTAATTACTGCTTCCTACCATAGTTTAATTAGCAGCCCACCCTGAAACTTGTGCTCCACGATATGATTGGATACAAGGAAGTCAATCAAGGGACTCGATGACACTTGGAGCCACTTGTTGTCAGGTGCAAGCACCAAGAGCTGCTTGAATAGATCATTGCACTCTTTCTCGGAGCCCAAACCCATTCTCCCGGTGAGGTACTCGCTTGAAATAATGTCAAGGCATTGGGCTGCGGGAGTTGTTGAAAGTGGTAGCGAGTTATAATTTTGGCCATTCAAAAGCCCTTCTTTTAGGCTCAATTCATGCTCGAGCGTCTCTTTCCGTGCCTCGAGATCAGATATGAGTTCATGCAAAATATGCTCGTTTTTATCGGCTAGGTGCGCAGCTAGTTCGCTATCTGCTAGATCGAGAAGTATCTGGGGATCTTTATTGGTTAGATATTCCTGCAACGCTTCGATTTTGGCATCATCATCCATCCCCTTGAAATACCCTTAAACAATCCTTACGTGATAGGTTTTCAATGGACCCGCACCAGTACACAGCAGGTCAAGATATTGAATTTGAGTATGCGCCGGCGGTCTCAACGGCGCAAAAGAAGCGGCGTAAAAAGAAGAAGAAGCCCGCGATCACCGTGCACGCAGATGGGCAGGGTGTCACCATCAACAATATAGCGTCTGCAGCGGCACTGCGAGGAGCTGCTTCGGCAGCGGCGGACAACATTTGGAACGTAACAGCAAGTGAAGAACGTATGCGGGTTCGTGCGTTCTGGCTCTCCCTCACCGACGCCGAGCGTCTCGACCTTGTTCAGCTGGACAAGGAGGTTCTCCTGGAAAAGATCAGGAAGCAGCGCCAACCTTGTAGCTGCATGGTTTGTGGTCGTAAAAAATTAGCGATTGAGCAAGAACTCGAAGCTCTGTATAAAGCCTACTATGCTGAGATCGAAGCCTTCGGTGGCCGACAACATGATCTGATCCTAAATGATCACATCACTGAGCCTCAAGACGAAGATTCTGAATACAGTGATTATTATGAGCAATATGATGAGATAGGCGGTGGTATCCTGAGCGTCGCTGACGATCTTCTCAAAAATGATGGACGCCGATTTGTCGACGTTATGGAGCATTTGGCAGCACAGAGAATTCAAAGGGAGGTTCCAATAGAGCATTGTGATGAGCATGATGAGCCTGTGGTGGTTGATCCCTCTCTTCTAGATGAGGATCAGCAACTAGAGAATGAGCAGAGGCTAGCAGATGGCCGCCGCATGCTCCAGATATTTGCAGCCAGGATGTTTGAGCAGCGAGTACTCAATGCATATCGGGAACACGTTGCTCGAGAACGACAGCAGCAGCTACTACTGGAGATAGAGGAGGAAGACCAGGCTCAGTCTCTCAAGGAGCAGAAAAAACAAAAAGACAAAGAGAAGAAGAAGGACAAAAAGCGACAACAGCGCCAGCAAAGAGAGGATGCCGAGAGGAAGAAACTCGAAGAGCTCGAATTGCAAAAGCAAGAGAAGGAAAGGCTACAACAAGAAAAGGTCCGGAAGCAACAGCTCGACGAAGATAAGCGCAAAGCAGAGCAGCACCGGCAAGAGATTGAGGCTAGAATGAAGCGTCTAGAGCTTGAGGAGAAACAAGCACTCGAGTCGAAGCAGGAACCTAAAACCAAGCACAAGCAGTTAAAAGAGCAGAAGAACAAGGAATCAAAAGAGGCTAAACCGGAGGCTAAACCGGAGGGTAAACCGGAGGCTAAAGCCAAATCGAAGAATACTGTTGAAACCCTCAAACAACAACGTAAAGCTGTCGAAATTCCGGCGACTGATGGAGGCTTGCCTAAAGTTCCCCAAGTCACAGCCCAGGTCCCTGCTCACCAGTCTCAAAACCAGAGAGCTACTCCTTTGAAGTCACATCAGCCCGCTGAACAATCTTCACAGCAAGAGCAGCAAGAGCAGCAGCAGCAGCAGTCTAAAGTCGAGCATCCTTATCAAGTCCCTCAATTTCCACATCAACAGCAAGCTCGGGGAAGCATGCCCCTCCAGGCTCCGTTTGTGGGGCGCAGTCCTGGTCGTCCGTTGCCCTCGGCTCCCTCGCCTATGTCTCATGGCCCAGCCTCTGGCCTTGACCAGACACTGTATAGGGAGAGCATGCGCTCGGTCTCTCAGCCAATTTCTAGCCACGCGCAATCTAGCAATAATATTGGATCTCCACTTTCGCTTCCCCGGATCCACACCCCTATCACTGAGCTTCCTCCCGCCCAAGGATCCTCGGGACTATCTGTTGACAGGATACGCCCGTGGTCACGAGGGAGCACTCAGCAACAACCAGGGCCGTATCGCCAGGATTTCGCGAGAACTAGCGCACCATTGTATGGATGGAATCAGTGGGGTGCGTCGGCTTCTCAGTTGACTACCGCGACCCCACAGCAGCAGCAGCCTGTGAAACCAATTACTGGTACCATTTGGTCAAAAAATTCCCTGTGGTCTTCAGATAATTCTTCGCTGGCGGCAATTAGACAAGCTGCCATAAAGGCCCTCGACCAACTCACCGAAGAAGGGCTGGCTGCTGATGGGTTTGTGCCTTCACAGGTACTTTTTCATACCACTGTTGATGCACTTGGAGGAACTCCTATAAGTCAAAATGATCTCTTTAGAGCTTGTGATATCAATTCTGGGCTGTCAAATGAGTTTGAGTGTTTGCGAGACCATGTAGGTTTGGTGACGCACGTCCGGCACGTGCGCAAATAGCTTTAATCTAATAAAAAACGTATATAATTTTAATTGAATTACGTGCGTGCTAAGATGTGTCCTCAAGTAACAGATGCTTTGAACTACTACCTCCTCCTAAATTATAAAGAGGCCCTCAGGTATTAGAGGCCCCTAAGGCCTACTTTCCAAGCGAAACTGCTTACATGGCCAAACGGTTTCAGTTTCTGGATATCTTCGTGAAGCCTAGCGAGGAGGCTAGAGTTCGCACGAATTCTGGGGCTTTTCTTACCATTGGAAGTATCTTTATCGTGTTATGGCTTTTTTGGGGAGAGTTGAGCGCGTACATGGACGTTGTGCTGGAACCAGCCCTCGTTGTTGACGGTACAAGAAATGACCGGATGGATATCTTTATTGATATAACTTTCCCTAATCTTCCTTGTCGTATGCTTAGCCTGGATGCTATGGATGTTGCTGGCGAGATTCAAGATCACATGGACAAAGACCTCAATCGACAAGACCTTGACAAGGACGGCAACCCATTAGATCCATCTATCCGCCAGAGACAAGTCAGGGAAGTTGATGACGCTATTCGACCTCGTCTCGAGAATCCAGAATACAAAGGTAGCTGCTATGGCGCCAAAGAGGATGGCGTGGTGTGTTACACGTGCGACGAGATTCGCCAGGCCTATGCCACCAAAAACTGGCGATTTCATGATGGTTCTGGTTTCGAGCAGTGTGTTGAAGAGAAATACCCCGAACATTTGCGGGAGAATTCTCAGAATGGTTGCAGGCTCAGTGGCAAAATCTCGGTATCGAAAGTTGTCGGTAACTTACACTTTGCTCCTGGCGAGTCATTCTTTGTGAATGGTCGTCATTCTCATGATCTTAGTGGATTCTACCTCTCAGAGTTCCCTTTCTCCTTTTCTCACCACATCAACGACTTGAGCTTTGGTAAAGGTGCTATCGAGAACCCCCTGGATGGGCTTGATGTCCAGACTACTGATAAAGGCCGCGTCTACCGCTACTTCACCAAAGTTGTTGCCACTGAGTTTAATTTTCTCAATGGAACCAACATTGAGACTAATCAGTACTCTGCCACACGTCATGAGCGCTCTTTAAGCGGGGGACGCGATGAAGATCATCCAAACACAATGCATGGCGTCGGCGGAATGCCTGGCATTTGGGTAAATTATGACATTTCCCCCATGAAGGTCATTAATGTTGAGCGTCGTCGTCAAACTTTGTCTGGCTTGGTCCTCAACATGTGCGCGACCTTGGGCGCTGTCATCACTAGTGCTGCCGTGATTGACCGGGGTGTATACGAGATTGACCAAGCAATGAAAGAAAAGAAAATGCGTTGAAGCTTCCAGAAGCCGGCCGCTCGAAGAAGCTCCCTCGATAGCGGCTACGAAATACTAAAACTAATCAACGTGTGGGTTTCCAGTAGACTTACTACGCTAGATCTATGTAAATCGACGATTCCCTCCTAGTTATCTATTATTCTCTCAAAAACTCAATGATTGGCTCGCCCCACTGATCTCGCCCCTTGTACCTCCCCATGTGAAAGTCGAGGTTCTCGATGGACTGGGCCAGAGATTCACCCAAACCCTCTTTCTTGATATCCTCAAGCGAATAAAGATATGTTCGGATGGTGAAGAGCACATATCTGGACTCAGGTAGTCTGCTGAGAGTCTGACGCTCGACCCGGACAAACATTTTTCTCACATCAACTGGCTCCTCGGGCACCTTCTCTGCATCGTTCTCAACTTTACGCTTGAAGAACCGAGTCTCGGTGATATGTGGTACAGAGAGCTTGACACCTTCCTGGCAACTCCAATTGAGTCTCTGCAAGTAATCACCTGGCTTGATCCGAGCAAAGATGCGATTCATAGGATTTTGCAGCCGTTCCTGGTAATGGGGAACGGGTTCGTGAATCTCACTCAATTGAAGATTCAAGAGCTTCGAAGGATTGAATCCAGCAGGGTAGACAAAGCTACCAGCTCGCAGAATATACTCCTCAGCCTCATTTGGCTCTAAAAGGAGAACGTCTTCTTCTATGTTCTCGGCCAGCAGATTCAATAGCTGAAGGCTAGAAAGTCGAAGATTATTCGCGTTAGCTGGGAGATGGGTATTGAGCACCTTATTTACCAGAGTGTTTCCTCTAATCTGATAGTGATCTGGGTACTTTCTCGAAACAAACTGCGTGATGAGGTTATAGCACTCACGAACTGCGGTATCTGCGCACTTATTCGCCACAACAAGCTCTGATGGATACATTTTGATCGATTCCCTCTTATCTCTGAGCGTCTTTCCCAGGTTCCGGTCGACAATGAGCCATTCATCGGGCGTAATTCTTGTTAATCCCATCATCAAGGACGATTTCCTAGGAGGATCAAAAGGTCGATGTTGGGCAGGTAAAGCTCGATCAATTTCAGAGTTGTGTACTGGTTTTACCGAATCCAGAAAGCTCCTGAGAGCCAGTGCCCGCTGTTGGGGTGAGCGTCTGCATAAGAAACGGTGCGTCAGTATCACGGCGATAACAATGAGATAGATACAAAGAGTGGAGCTCGTTAGAAATACCATTGCCTCATTTTTCATTGCTTGATGATTATATGGGCCTTGGTGACTCTTTATAATATAAATATCGCAACCCTACTCATGCGGTCTCAGGTGATAAGGCAGTAGACTGCTAATAACGCCGCTGCTTTATCAGAAATACAAAACAAAGACACAATACGAGTTCATTGCTTAACTTGGTCGAGGAAGGAGGGTCAGGTGTGAATATATTGGTGTCCATCAATGAAGAGCGGGTAAATGTATCACTCCGCAATAGGCAGAGAAGGTAGAAGGTGGTTTCCCTCGCTCAACGGTCGAAATCGTCTCGGCTTAGTGAGGTTTCATTCCACGCCCGGCCTCAGAATTATTGGCAAAGGTTATCGCTGATAGCCGCCCAGCATGCACCCCACACTGCAGGTCACGATGGCCCCAACCAGGATATAACTGATATGAGAGCGACAGCGACCCGTTGAGAAGTGAAGTAATTACTAGATAAAAGTTTTCACACTACATAGTGAGGGGTGATTAGCGTTAGTGTTTCTCCTGGCGTTGTCGATACCGACATGCAAGGCAATATCCGTGGCAAGCACTCGGCCACCATGGGCGAGCATGCCGATAAATTCCACGAGATGCACGCCTCTGGCCAACTTGTGAGCCCCCAGACTTCTGGAAAATTGTACGGCAACTTGGTGCTAAAGGCACGTGGTCTTGGTTTCCACCTCGACACTCCCCCGAATCCAGGAACCACAGTTTAGTCCATCGAGTAGAGCTTCATGCTTCTTTTGGTCAGTCTGCTTAGTAAAACCATCGGCCACTTGTGACAGTGTTCCAACCTCTCGTATAGCTAGGTGACCACCTTTCCTGAAGTATTCCTTGAGTGTATCTGGCTTCTTGTTCAAGTATGGTTCACCATGGTATGTAGTATCTCCTGTAATCATGAGCCGAACCGCTCTATTATCTTCGAAGACATCTGTTGGCGCACCAAACGTGAATCCAATCTCGTTGACTAGAAGTCTTGCAAGTAGGGTTGCTCGGCTGGCAGGTGCTAGTCCAATGATTTCTGCATCTGAGGCACTTGAGTTGATAGTATTTATCCTCTGAGACTTCCATGAGATAGGTCCATTGGCTAGGAATAGTACGTATCCTAATACCGACTTGTTGTCCTGTGTGGTGCTCTTGTAGCTTGCATCAACATATGTCTTGAGTGAGGCCACTGAGTCAGTTCCACCATAGCTGATGGTCAGATCTTTGGTGTGTAGAACATACTCCGCTGCAGTGTCCAGATTGGCTTCATCTTGCTTTGTTGGATCCTGTAGTTTATGACTGAGTACCCTGACTGTGTTTGACAGATCGGGTCTAACCGTGGTTTCCATGTACCTTAGCTTTCCTACTAGGCTCTTGTATCGAGTCTTTTCTTTTGCATCTAGCAGGATAACTTTGCCAGGTATGGTATAATAGTCACCAGCTGATGGTACCGTGCCATATTCTGACTTTTTGACCAGATTGTCTTCCTCTGCCATCGCTTGAATGTATTCTCTCGCAGACATTGTAACTTTAGAGCAGTCATCAGTTTGAACAATGTCAAGGCCCAGAAATTTATCAATAGACTTTGCTCCCCCGGTTGGGGACCTGTGGTCGATTTCTTCTTCTACACTGGAGAGGGTATAGTCACTCTGTGACATCAGTATAATATCGTCAACGTACAAGCCAAGGATAATTTTATCTTCACCCTCCCCCCAAAGTAGACGCTGGGACTGATGGAGAGGGAGAGGGATCCGAGCTCCTCCGTAAGGAATTGGTGAACCTCACGATGCCACTGACGAGGAGCTTGCTTGGGACCATAAAGGGCTTTGAGCAGTTTATAGACTTTACCATTGGTGCCATGTGGCAGGCGAACATAAAGATCCTCATCAAGAGGGGCATGTAGCTCTACTCGATGGACTAAACCGTGGTTCCTGGAATTGGGGGAGTGTCGAGGTGGATTGTTAGAATTCCGGTCAAGGCCGCCACTACGCCACTTGGACCGGAATTCTAACAGATTAAGAGTCATACTCTGTCTGCGGGAGTCCGCTTCATGTAGTATTAGTTACATTTCTCATTAAAATGTATGGTAGTCATTGTGAGGTCTCGTTCATTCATTGCACCTTACCAAGCAGAAAATTTTCCACAAGTAGCTTCTGCAATTGTTATCCTCTAAACTTCTCAAGGCGAATTCCTCAGAAAACTCAGATTCATCAGATCAAGGTGAGCACTATGATTCCATTTCAGAACTTTTTCGTATGTCCACACCCGAAGAGCACCAGCACCAGGAAGATGATATTCTTCAAGAGAGTTCCAAAGTCGTAGAGTCGTCGTCACACGGTTCAAACGAGTACATTGTCTTGGCAACAAACGATGAGTATAACGCCAAGTTCAAAGAACTACTCGAATTATCGGACGATGCTTTCAATCATCTCCTTCACGACAAAGAAGCCATGTTTGCTTTCTTGAGGCCTTTAAAAAAGGCTGTGCCAAGAACTCTTATGAGTATCGCTCTCACATTTCGTGCCAATGGTTTGGAGTGTCCCACTACCAAACATTCATACACTAATCCTGAAATCAAATGGAAGTGGACTGAGGTTATGCAAAAATTTTGCATTAATTTCCTCAATCAGGCACCTATCAAGTACCAGGATAAGTTTTTCAAGTGGTACGATGATATTCTGAAGAAACTTGAAAAGCTAGGTCTTATCAAAATACATGGGTCAGATATTGCCTCCGGCAAGCAACTGTTTAAAGTCAATCCAGAAGTTGATGAGACCGACCCTTCACCGAAAGATGTTCACTGGCACCAGTGAAACTGAGAAGAAATATCCCAACTTGGCCCTTGAAGTTGGTAATTGCACCACCATCACAACATACCTCAATACCGTTGAAAGGGAGTTTGGTAGAACGTCACACGGCATCTCCCGCATGATCGAGCTAGTCCGAAATGAAATCTTGGATCCTCTTATTGAGAAAAGCTTTATTCACCTTGTGGATGACAAGCTCCAGATCTCGGCAGACGTGTTCAGGCTCCCCGGTGCAACTCTGGCGAATATTTTACGATGCATTTTCTTGTGCGAATCTGATGACTCCTTCAGGGTGCAGTTCAAAAATCTTCAGCTCCTCGATACTACAGATATGTCCGACCTTTTCATGTCCAAACGCAATATGGACAAATTTATCACCAAAGCTACTGAGGCCTCGACCTCAGCTGAACGTGTGCATAAATTGAAAGTGCAGCCTACGAGCGCAGAGGACCCTGTAAAGCTGAACAAGAACGCTCCCTCGACCGCATCTGGTGAAACTCCCCCAGAGATGAACAGTTCTGGTACATCAAAAATCGTGGCTCTAGGAGTATCCCAAAGAGCTCCAAACTGTTTGCGCGAGTTCAGATAAAGCACAAAACAGGGCCCAATCAAAAACAAACAGAAGCCTATCATATGCCAGGTCCAGAATCCTTATACACCTTATATGGTGTAGGGAAAATGCCCAATTTGAATGGCAAACTTGCTGACGACAGTAAGGAGTATCAATATCCCAAAGAATGCTCTTAGAGATCCAAATCTACAGCCCCTTCTGCGACCATTTACCGCCTAGAAAGCAAGGACTCATTTTGTTATCCTTGTTCTGTCATCGAAACAGTAGATGCCAACATAACTGCTAGAAACTCTTTATTAAAGGATGCCCTACTTGTTATGAGTGCTGCGATGAAGTGTTACACTTGCACACTTGAAGAAGATTGGACATCCTTTGGATATAAAGTAGGTTCCATGAATGAAATAATCAGTCCTGGCAATCTCTAGAGGTAAATCTTTTTGGAGCATGTCTGGGAGAAACCAGAGCGATGAACTACCATAGGAGTTCAAGAAAAGAGAGTTTATCTTGCCCCTAGCAAAAAGGAGGCTGATGAACTGAAAGAACAGCAGGATTCAAAAGTTGAGGATCAAATTGTGGAGCCTGGGGAAAAGACTTTTGGAAACAACATCAAAGAATGTAGATCTGATTTAACTGCCTCCAACTTGCTTTCGATCTAACAAGAAGAGTTCAATGGGTTGTTGCCGGTTCAAATCAAGGATCACTTTATGAATATCTGGTCTCAATATTTCGATGAGGGTGACAGACCTTGTTTGGGCCAGAATTTGAAAATTATGACTCTTAATCTAACAGATATAAGAGCGACAGCGACCCGATGAGAAGTGAAGTAATCACTAGAAGTTTTCACACTATACAGTGAGGGGTAAATCACGTGGTCTTGGTATCCACCTCGACAGAATACCTAGGTATCGACCCCAGGATAATGTGCGTCGTGGCTACCTGGGTCTTGAGTGAACAACGTAATTTCGACTTGCGAAATTTTTTAGTTACTTGAGCTCCTCGGTTCCGGTCAAAAACATAGGAACGACGTCATAGGGTATGTAGAGTAGAGCTATAGCTGAGCTAAAAATTCAAGCTTCACCTCTGATTTTAGAACGCGCAATGAGATATACTATCACGTCATAGGCTCCTATCGCGTATTTTTCGTAGCTTTAGTAGAGCAGAATTAACCATTGCCAGGCCAGAGCTAGGCATGGTGTACTGGTGCGCTGTGTAATGCGAGCTAACCTCTCCAAAAGTTTTGCCTCAGCACGATGAGATCCAAGAGTGTGTCTTGAGACTTTTGATTTGATAAATTCTCGTGAGTCTAGACGAAAAAATGTGGTACTTTACTCTCATGTTTGAAGTTATGTGATCCAGGCGCATCTTTAGTATCCGCCTCGGCGAGCTTGGTGCAAGACGCAGGCACATGCGCGGCAAATCACTTATGTGGGTCTGTCGGACATGAGTGTAGCTGCTGACAATTCGCCATTTTTATGGCAGAGAGAGGATATTTCGTTTACCGTCATGAAATGCCTTAGAAGGCTTTCAATATACTACATATAGGAGCTCAGCTTGAGCCGCGACCCATAAATGTGGTGTTGTACACGCTGCTGACTTTATTTTGTCATGCACGCGTCCAACTATACAGTGCTGGGCGTGAGCACATCCGCCACGCAAAATGAAATAAAGAAGCAGTTTCATCATTTATCTAGAAAACATCATCCGGATAAAGCTAAAGATCCCAACTCCGAGGAAAAATTCAAGCAGATTCTGGCAGCATACAACGTTCTCAAGGATCCCCAAACGCGCCAAAGCTATGATATGCAAATCGGGGTCAGAAGAACACGCGCCCAGCCTAGCAATCCCACAACTTCCAATAAAAATCCCGCGAATCGGCAACAACCCCCTACTACACAACAACCTCAGCAAAGATCAACGACTGTTCAAACGGACCCTTCGCGCCCGGGCAGCGCAGGCACTAACCAGCGCACTCACCAGCCAGGGTATTTTGATCTTTTCGACGGTCTATTTAAGAGGGGTTCGCGAAGCTCTAGCTCAGCGCGAGCGGCACAACAGGAAAGTGAGCTGCGCAAGGCAGAGCAAGAGTTCCAAGCTCGTCTAGAGAGAGAGCGCATTTTTAAACAAAGGGAGGAAGCGGAATACCAAAGAAGACGTGAAGCTGCGAGGCTTCAAGAGATCGAGAGAATCAAGAGACAAGAAATGCTAGCTTCCCTCGCGAGACAAGCTGAGAGAGAGCGCTTGGCTAAACAGAAGCAAGAAGCAGAAGCACGTGCTTGGGCTCAAAGACAGGCATTGGAAAAGGCCAGAGCCAAGGCAGAGGCGGAAGCACAGGCTCGAGCACAAGCCGCTCAACAACGTGCACTGGAAAAAGCCAGAGCCAAGGCAAGAGCGGAAGCACAGGCTCGAGAACAAGCTGCTCAAGCGGAACGGAACCTTTTACACAAACTCCAGTCCGAGAACAAACTGCTACTGTCCAGTCTTGGATTCTTGGATCGCGATGGCTTTGTGGATAGCGACGTCATGAGACAGTTTAAAGCGTATTCGATGAACTTTCCGACCGTCGTGCAACTGGAAGAGATGCTCAATAGTGAGCTGCTAGAGCTGAAGACCCGGCGTGAGCTCGAGGCCAGCAAACCCCAACATATTGAAGCTACTAGGCATTTTGCGCAGGAACCAGGCTTTGTTGATCTGACTGGGGAGGATGAAAATGGAGAGACCACTCGCGACCTTTCTTCTGAAGAGCCCGAAGAGCCTGTTGTTATCAATCTAGACGACGAAATTATGAATGAAAATGAAGAATGTGATTTTTCTACAATTGACGCAGAGATCCCTATTTCGAAGAGAAACGAAAAAAGTGCTGGTTCCGCCAAAGCTCAAATGGGTACCTCCAAGCGTAGTTTTGTGGAAGATGATACAAACAACAGGCCCTCGTCGAAACGCTCCAGACCCTTGTCTAAAGGTGAAACCTTCAATCTGCTCGATGATCTCGAGGACCTTAGCGAGGCACTTCCTCATGCACCTCCTGAGCAGTACAACCCCAAGAAGGATACCTGGTATCAGCAAGATGTGCCTTCACATTCTAGGCCTAGCAGCTCGCAAACGAAAAATGTCAATAATGCAAAAACTCCTGAGGGTCATCAGCAAAGTGCAAGCGCCGCAGAACTTCGGGAGCATCACCTCGAAGTGATCAGGTATGGAAAAGAAACTGCAAAGGCATTCTATGAGAGATTCTGTGAACTAGAAAAGCATGTTCCCAAATCTCCAGAAGCCAGCATGCCACAGCCCACTGAATCGTTTGAGCAGTACATGGAGAAAACGCGAGCACCGATGCGTGAAATGAGCGAATGGTTTGAAAAAATGATACAACTCAACAAATTTTTGCAAGAAAATGGTAAACCACTGTGACGTGAACCCGGACCACGGGAAGAGTTACATTTCAGTTCGTGTGCGACCGGTTTAAAATGAACTACATATTTATATACCTTTATTTAATAATTTGCATAACTTTTGTTACGAAATTGTCAGTCTCTTCTAGTAGCAAATCCTTCAATCCCTCTATTAAAGCACCACGGCCTTGTGGAACAGACTCCTTGATAAAGTCCATCAAGTCGTTATCAACTTCGCCGAAATACTCCTCCAAAAGGGAATTGAGAGTAATTTGGGGTGGAGCTTCTTTTTCTTTAGTTTTTGGTTCAACATTCCTAGGAGCACTTTTAGCCTCGACAGCTATTGTCTCTGTCTGGCTGTGTCGACTCTTGTACTCTCTGATTTCTCTTTTAACTTTGGCCTCGATCGCTAGCTCAGCAGTGCGTCGTGCTACAAATGATGGTTTTGTTGTGTTTGGGGGTACACTCTTGTACTTCAGATAGAAAGCAGGTGTATCGTTCTGTGGCTTCATGTGTAGTCGCAACTTCTCTTCCTCTTGAGCGCATTTGTTGGCAAACCTAACAAACTCAGCCCACGACTCCCGAGCTTTTGCAATCTTGAGGTTTCTTTTTTGTGCCAAGTTCTCTGGCGTATCAATGTTTAGCACTTGATCAACAAGTAGACTAGCTGTGGCTTGGCGGGTCCTGTATAGAGAGTGCGCATACTTTCTGAACTTCAAAATTTCGGCTTCTATTGTTTGACGTAGATTGGGGTCAATATCCTCTTCATCCAATGTGCCGTCCAGCTTTATTGGTGTCACCACCTCAGATTCTTGGTTCTTGAACTGCTCGATGGCAGTAATAATACGCCGGGTTACAACATCTAGCGAGAGTGAGATAACTGATTCTATCCTTGAAGCTTTTTTGGAATCAGTTTTGGTAATAATTCTACGTTTTAGCTCCAGTTTACGGGCTAGTTCTGCGAAATGAGCGGCATGTTGTGAGGTCGCCAGCTCCAGAAAGCCTTTTGAGTAGCCATCTTTAGTCGACAAAAGAGTCCATGTTGACTTGCCAAATGGTTTGAATGCCTCTTCTATTTCTTTCTTGGTCCCCCGAGGGAGGTTTTCAATGTACACAATACTCATTTGCCCAGTCTCGAGGATCACTGTCAGCACGCCCAAGCCCATAATCTCCATGGCAAAGCGAGTCTCAATTATTGGAGGGGGCCCTTGTGGCATGGCCTCCGCGCGCTCCCTAGTACAAGAAGGATTTGAGGTGACTGTTTTCGAAGTTAAATCGCAGTTTGGGGGTGTTTGGGTTTACAATGGCGAAGGGCCAATGTATCGTGACCTCAATACAAATCTCCAGAGCGATTTGATGATGTTTAAAGACCACCCATTTCCTCAATTGCTTCCACAATTTCCCGATCGTAAAGATGTTCTTGAATACGTATGCCAATACTCAAACGAGATCAAGGTAGCTGTCAAATTCGAGACCAACATCAAAAGCGTGGGGAAAGACTGTGGCGAATGGAAACTAACGGATCAAAATGGTAAAGCTTATGGTAGCGACTTTGTTGTTATTGCAGCGGGTCACTGTGATTACCCCTACTATCCTTCAATTAGTGGTCTTGACCTGAGAGATAGTCGTGTGACACATTCGAGGTACTTCGATGAACCAGCCCCTTTTAGTGATAAAAAAGTACTCATCGTAGGGAACGCATCCTCTGCAATTGACCTGTCGATCCATATACTTGGGGTGACTACAGATATTACTATAAGTCGGAGGCATCCGGGACCCTTGGATGAGTTGTTTGAAAATGTAGTGGACTTCAAATGTGAGATTTCCAAAATCACTGATAACAGTGTGCAGTTCATAGACGGGAGCCTGAGCCATCCTGACATCATTCTATTCTGCACTGGGTATCGGTACGAGTTTCCATTCCTGGATGAGTTCAACAGAGGCCGTGAAGTTCCTGTATTGCACCAAGCTAGAGCTCGTATCTGTAATCTCTACCGAAATACTTTTTATCTGGATGACCCGACGCTAGCTTTCGTGGCAATGGATAAAAATATCGTCCCTATGCCCTACAGCGAAGGGCAGGCAGCAGCGATTGCTAGAGTGTGGAATAACAGGCTCCCTTTACCACCCAAGCAGGAGATGCTCGATTTGGAACAAAAGAAAGTACAAGAAAAGGGCGATGGCAGCTCGTACCACTCAATGAAGACCCCGGAGGATGTGGATTTTATGCAGCAAATGAATACATGGGTAGATTCTGCAGGACCCGGCGGATTCTTTGCTGAGCGATGGAACTCGCAAAAGATCGCAGAGCGTAAGAACGTGGCTAAGATCAAAGGCGAGGAGATCAAGAAGCGTCTGCAGGAAGTTCTAGATAAGCGCCAGAAATGAACCACGTGGTCGGCGGTGTAGCAGACTGTGTGCAATTCAAGCAATGTAACTATTAAATACTTTTTTCCATGGAATACTCACCAAGTTCTTTAGCCAGTGGAGTGCCTACAACAGGCGCTGCCCAAAACTTCGAAAGATGGCGTGTTCCACTATCACACCATATAGTCAAGATCGTGTGCCCAGGTCCAAGTTCCTTAGCAACTCTATAGGCAGCAGCAAGGTTTACAGCAGAAGAAGAGCCGACGAAAATTCCATCTTTGGCCACCAGGTGGTGAGCCATAGCGATCGAGTCTTCGTCACTCACCCTGACCGCTTCATCGATATATTGTAGGCCTTGCTTGAAATTTGCAGTCAAACGGTTCAGTCCAATTCCCTCTACAATTGTGTCAACTTGATGGCGACGGCGAGTCCCTTCTTTTTCCTTCAAATCAAACATAACACCAAAATTCACCTTGTTGAACAGACCACTCCCAGGCGGATCGGCGAGCACCACTTTAACGTTGGTGCGCTCTTTCAGAAACTTCCCCACTCCTGCAATAGTGCCTCCAGTTCCAGAACCTGTCACAAAGGCGTCCAATTTGCCCACCTGTTTGTAGATCTCAGGTCCTGTGGCCCCATAATGCGCATCAAAATTCGCGGTGTTCTCAAACTGGTTTGCAAAGATTGCCCTACACTTGTCGGAATTTGTCTCTTGGGCTAGCTTTTTGGCAACATTCACATAATGACCGGGATCAGCGATACCTGCTGGTTGGACAAGATGTACTTTTGCCCCTAGCATCCGCAGCAAATTCACTTTTTCTAAGCTTGTATCGTTAGGAATCACAATGTGGGCCTCGTAGCCTTTGGCGTTGCAAACGGTCGCGAGAGATATCCCCGTTGATCCAGAGGTCCCTTCAAACACACAGTCAGGGTACCCAGGACGCAAGAGGCCCTGTTCCTCGGCATTCTGAATAATTGCCTTTGCCACCCTATCTTTAGCGCTACCACCAGGGTTCTGCACTTCGAGTTTTGCAATGATTCTACACCCAGTCAAGTTGCTCAAACTCTTGATCTCAAGCACCGGAGTGTTTCCTATTAGGTCGACTACGTCTTTGGCCTGTTTTGGTGTTGGTCTGTATAATAAATAGATACTGAATAAAACAGAGCCAATTGCCACTGCTGTAAAAGGAATTTTGTTCATGACTATAGTGGTAAAATCAAAGGGGGTGCTATGTGGAAGAGGGGTTTGATTTCCTGTTTAGGGGATATACTGGTTTCAATTGATAAGAAAGTACTTGAATGGTTGAATATTTATTCACAGCCATAACTCAAATGAAATTTAAAGTTCGGTCGAAACAGATAAGCAGCACTCCGCGCAGAGTGCTGTGCTGCCTACAAGAGGACTGTAGTCCACCTGAATAATCATGCTTCTGCTACACCTGTTCGCGCTGGCGGCAGCTCAGACAGAGACACTGTCCAACGTCTTTGGCCACCGGCAGGTTTGCGCTGGCGTTTATTCTGCTGAGGACCGGCCGGGTCCGTTTAACTCCGAGATCGCAGTCACATTTCCGTCGGATGACCTTACGGGTAACTTGACAATCGCGGTTTTCGCGTATAGTGACATTGACTCCTTGGGTATTCCGGTCACTCGCACTGATGGTACTCCAGGCAAACACTATATCTGTGACGAGGAGGCAATAACGCAGTTAATGTGCTCCCAGGATGACTTTGGCAAAATCATTGTAGACCGCTACGCAAATGCTCCAAAACACGATGTTTTTACGAGCAAAATCACCCTTCCCGATACAGAGGGTATCAAGTATGCTATCAATGAGACCGGCTACTACTGTGTTGTGAGCTTCCCCCTCGAGGGCACCTCTGAAAAGTATAAGGCTAGTGTACACTTTATGAACGCCTATGGGCACGTTCCCGGTGAAGAAGCCGCACTCATTTGGTTCCATGCGGTTATTTTCTTCATTTACGTTGCCTTTTTCGTTGTCTGGCTTATCGGATTTATTCGTTATCGTCAAGACGCGCTAGCAGTGCAAAAGTGGATTACAGGTCTAGCCGGCTATATGGTTATCGAGCAGGTTGTCCTCTGGATCTATTATAATTACTTTAATGCACATGGTCAAGAATCAGGCGTTTCAAAGTTTTTGCTTGTGTTGGTAGCCATTATGGGCGCTGGGCGCTTGTCTCTGACTCTTTTCTGTGTTTTGATTGTTTCTATGGGATATTCGGTTGTTCATGAGCGTCTTGGTCCTACCATGAAATACTGTAAAATCATGGGTGTTGCCTTGTTTGTTACTTCAGCTCTCTACATGATTGACTCTTATTATCTGGTGCCAAATGACGAAAGTCGGTTGATTGAGTTTCTCTTTTTCTTCCCCTCTGCTATCCTTGTTGGTATCTTTTACGTTTGGACCTTGCAAAGTCTGGGAGATACCAAACAAAGCCTTATCAATCGCAAGCAGCATGTCAAGGCCCGTATGTATAGAAACCTTTGGCTTGTACTCTTAGGCTCCGCTGTCTCGATTTTTGCATTCTTCTTGTTACACACGGTTGTCACCGCGACTCAACGCGTAAAGGATGTGGTTAATAGTTATTGGAAGACTAAGTGGCTGTTGACCAGTGGCTGGCCAAATATTGTCTATTTGGTCGCATTCATACTTGTTGCACTTATTTGGCGCCCGACAGGTGATAATCGCCGTTTTGCCATGTCTACTCAGCTCGCTCAAAGTGAGGATGATGCTGAAGAGTTTGAAATTGGCTCTCTAGATGGTAGTGATGTTGAGCTCGAAGACTTTGAGCCTACTTCGGGTCTTCAGCGCGATCCAGCACATACGGTGACTCAAAATAGCAGCAACCGTACTGCAACATCCGGTGCCGATCAGGATAGCTTACATGGCAGAGAGGATGATGCTGACGACGACACCCGTAGTGATCACTGGAATCGCAACGAGGATGAGGACGACCTGGTAAGCGCACCAGGCGGCCAGATCAAGCCATCGAGATGATAAAAATTTGAATATACTATGTAAACTTCTACTACCCTAGATTTCACCCCTTTGGATTATTTCTCCGCACCAGGGAGTCGTTGCACATTAGTGACTTGAGAGCCCTGTTGAGTATGCGGCTAAGTTCTACTACTCTGCATGAACTGCTGCATACCTTAGGGTGTCAGAAAATAAAAATGAAATAGTGACAAAGAGATCTACAATACAGAGCGTCAATGTCAATGCACTATAAACGTTTTGATGTAACTGAAGCCAATGGGTAACTGCAATAGTCTTGATCCTGATCAGAATGGCAGCGAGGAGCTACAAGATTGAGCCGCGGGCAGGAGGCCCCCACGCTTCAAGTATGATTTTTTTCAGTTCTGTAAGGATAGCACTCGATCCTTGGCATCCCTGACGATATGGTCTGGCGCTCGAAGCGTAGCGCCTCCTAGCTGGGAAAGATACAATGCAAGGTGCGGTGCAGTGGTGGCACTGCATGCAGGCAAGGCACATAAATTTCGCCCGATCTGAAAAACACGAGTTTTGTTGCATCTACGAAAGTTTCACGGCTACGAAAGTTTTACGGCCTCTAGCTCATTGGCACATTAGCGATACAATTGGTTTCTTTGACTTCTTAATTAGGATATACTGCGGGTCGCTGCTTGAGTGCCCCCCCTGCTTGTTTCACCCGGGCCATGCATTGTAGAAAAAAAATTGATTCAACTATTTGGCATTTGCCGCTGAGGTCTAACGCTAAAACATTCTTAAATTAGCTCGACATCTAGAATCCATAAGCAAAATATTTCACCGTCTCCCCCGCAGGCATTGATGCGCCTCCACACCACCCACATTCAACCCCCAGATCACATTGACTAATCTTAAATTGAAATGGTAAAGGAGCAGCCAGGCGGGTTTCGTAGAGCCAGGCAGCGGGCTAGTAGGGCTTGCGAGGTATGTCATTCGCGTAAAGTCCGATGCGATGTTACAATTCACAAGCCATGCACTAATTGCGTAGCGTTCGGGTGTGAATGTCGGATCCCCGAAGCCAAAAATCGTAAGAAGCAACGTGAAGAGAGCGAAGAGGAAGAAAGCCAAAAGGCAGTTACGCTAAATGAAGATAATGCCTGGGTCAGATCTAGTCTTCAAAAGCCTGAATCCAACGAAGGGACAATTTTCATGGGATCAGCGAGCTATGTGCCGTTATTCACTCAGGGAGAAGAGAACCTAGGTTCGAGTTATGCTCGTCTTGTCCTGCTAGATCAAGCCGCTCATATCACCCGCGAGGATATCGCGGTACTGAAGATTAAAGGCGCCTTTGATCTCCCCCCAAAAGATGTATGCAATGATCTCGTGGCAGCGTACTTTGAAAAAATTCACCCGATCCTTCCCTGTATCAATAAGAACAGCTTCCTGAAACGATTCAATGACCCTGAAAATCAGCCCCCGCTTCTCCTGCTGCAATGCCTCTTTTGTTGCGCGGCTCATGTGTGTAAGCACCCTGCACTTATCGATGAGGACGGAACTACTCGGCACGCCACAGAGCTCTTTTACAAACGTGCAAAAGCTTTATTCGATAGTGACTACGAGAATGATCGGACGGTATCCATGGTTTCTGCCCTTTTACTCTCAATGGCCCTTGATTCCCCAGACCGTGTGAACAACAATATCTTCTACTGGTGTCGGGTGGCAGTCACTCTTGCTCAATCTATAGGCCTTCACAGATGGATCCCACACGAGAGGCACACTACCCATCAAAAGCGCATGTTTCGAAGAATCTGGTGGTGCGTGTTTGTGCGCGATAGATCAACGGCTACTGCTTATGGTCGGCCACTAATGATTAACCTCGAGGACAGTGATGTGCCCATGGTAGAAGTCGAGGATTTCGCCGAAGACGAAGATGGCCCACCTCAGTATCCCACTAGCACAGAGCAGGTCCTCTACTTTATGAATATTGTGAAACTCCATGAAATTATGGGACTCGTTTTGCGTCAGCAGTACTCAGTCGGCGCAGAGCGGCTTCGTCTCCAGAATCAGCTGCCAGATGTCACCCAGTGCGATATCGCGCTTGCTACCTGGATCAATAATATCCCTGAGCCTCTGAGGTACTCTATAAGGGACATCAACCGCCATACTTACCTGACGGCTCTTATTTATTTGCAGTACTACACGGTACTTTGTCTTGCTCACCGGCCGCAGGTCGTCCACTTCAGTCAAAGAAAAGAAAACCCGTACCCTTCGTGGGGAATCGCGTTCCAAGCAGCTCATATGATAGTGCGAATCTTTGAAAATTTGAGGCATTTCGATCAAGTAACAGATCTACCAGCATTCAGTGTATACACCGCTTTCAGTGCGCTTATTATGCTCGTATATCAGCTGGAATCTAACCAACAAAATGTTTCCGAGGTGGCAGAAAAAGCTCTCAAATCTCTGCTAGAGGACATCAAAACACTTGGTCGCGTTTATGAGACTGCGAAAGAGATCGCCGAGGTGGCCGATAGATTGAGCTCTGATGGCAAAAGACGTTCCCTACGCTTAGTGAAACGACCTTCTGAGTATTTATCAACCAGTTCAACGGCAAAAAACCCAAAGAAGGTCAAAACGGAGGATGAGCTGGTATCTCCCCAGGATTTGCCCGCACCCAAAAACACCGCGCTCAATTGGAGCCAAGGTAGAGCAAGCAACATCTCCACCGATATTCACTCTCACCAAGCTGTGCATAGTGCACCTGAGCCTGCACATATTGACCCAGTTGCGCGTGACTTACATATGGTCACTCAAGACCAGGGCGAGATCTCATCCTTTGAACCCCAGCTACTGTTTCCAGAGGCTAATGCCCAGGAGAATCCAGAAAACGATGAGTTGCTGGCACCTTTGTTCAATGCTGATCAGGATTTCGCCCATTTAGTGGATGACCATACTCCCACCGGCAATAGCAGTGGAGACGAGATAAATCAGGCCCCCATGAATCTGACCATGGTTGACTGGTACGATTTTCTTGTAACTAATCAGGAATATAAAGAATAAGTCATAGCGACATAATATTCATCTACTTCTCTAAATGAAACCTAAATAGACTCAGACAACAACTGGTTGTACTTCTGGACCTGGGAGGCAACGCTCAAGTCCGCGGTACGGTCACCGATGGTGACGACGAGACCACCCTTGATGGAAGGGTTTACAGTGTTTTTGAGCTCGAGGGTTTTGCTGGAGCCAACATACTCGGAAGCCTGAAGAGCCTTCTCGACACGCTTGAGGGACTTGGAGTCAAGAGGAGTAGCACTGACAACCTCAGCCTCGACAATACCCTTGTAAGCATTTGTCAGGGTACCAAACTGGCGGATGACATCGTCGATGAGGTCAAGGCGGCCATTCTGGCCCAAGGTGTCAAGGAAGCCAGCAAAGACCTTGTCGCCCTTAGTGACCTTGACGATCTCCTCAATGACGGCAGCTTTGGCCTGGGGCTCGAGAGAAGGATCAGTGAGAATACGCTTAGCCTCAGGATCTTTCTCAAAAAGGGCCTCAAGGGATTTGAGTGTCTTCTCAGTACCCTCGATTGAGGAATCCTTTCCAGCAGCAATATAGAGAGCGCTAGCGTAGGTGCCATCAAGTCCAAACAGCTGAACAGGAGGAACAACCGACTTGGAGGCGAATGTGCGGCCAAGAACCTGACGCGGCACGGACACTCTGCCCATAGGGCGCATAAACTGGCGAAGCATTGAGGACCAATGAGAGAGCATGGGGGGTTAAATGGAAGGTCACGTGTCCAAATTATGTAATGGCTAGTTGTCTTTTTCATGGTGAAAATGCTTGTAGGCAATGTTTTACTATCTCGGTTGAATACAAACAAAGGAATCCTTGGTCTGCTCAAATCCCTACATTATATAGCTATGCAGTCTTAATTTATTAGCAGCAAGGCAGTAATACGCCGTGACCTCTGCTTGCGACAAACAGTGCATCGTTGCAGAAAAATAAACTAGCCCTTCCCCAAGATAAATTGGTTATACCTATGGATATAAGACGGTCATGAGCCACGAGGAGTCAGTTTCACATGGTCTGATGGTACAGGAGATGAAGCGAGATATGCGTGGTGGAGTCCAGTCTCGCCATGTCGTGATTTAACAGGCGATTAAGTTATCTGCTTCTGGCTTAATCTTAGGTTCAATTTTTTCAATATACCGAAGAAACTCAAACAACAGCTTTTTGATAAGAGGATAAGCACATCTAATTCAAAATAGAAGTTTTTTTTAATTGGTATTGCAAGTAGAAAAATCAACAAGACTGCCCCCTATTGAAAACCCCCCAAACAACTCTGAGATAACGGGAATCCGATCGGCTACCAGCTAAAAGCGCACTACAATGTGCTATCAAAAGCCGCGGCCCTTGAACACCATGGAAACCGTTAAAATCTTGACGTATGTGTGTATCTGTCGGCATGACGTCATAACGGTCGTATCATCGGCGAAGATGCGGCATCATTGATCCGTGCAGACGAGAAAATTTCGGCAGAACGTGAGGTTGTTCTCGATGGAATCGGTGGCAGGGACTATTGTAAATTGACTGAGGCATGCTCAGTTTCCAAGTACGTCTTATAGTTGGACTGGTTTTCATGTGGGTCTCTCTCTGGCATTATCTACGTGCTGCGCACCTACTCTGATATGGGGGAACTCTTTGATTATATCAAGAATTCTCTGAGAACTGGATTTCTCACTCGAGAACAATTAGAAATAATCCGACTCCTGGTAAGCTCGTGTACTACCGCAGTCCTGTTGTCTGGGCTACTGAAAAAAAAATTTGGGCCATTGCTATCGCGTGATTTGTTTGTCTTTATGATAATTTTTAGTTATTTATTAGCTTCAAATATTCAAATATGCCAACGCGTCATACATACCTCTAAGATTCTAGGATCAGCCGGTGGAGCATAATTTAACAAGGTCTAAAAAATACCTACTCAACCTTTATCAATCAAAGTAGCTCATCAATACGTGTTTGTCAAAGCAAGAGGCATAATCTTGAGCACTAAAAGCGGTCAATTGATTTCTGGGTCACGCGGGCGGTGGGGGCAGCGGTGATCCCCCCTACGTCACGAGGGCAGCTCTTGGAAGCATAGAGCAGGGGTATATATCTTTTCTCCATTCATATCAGTAAATGAACACCCCAAAGATTTTACAGCTGCTCTCACGCCGATATCCGAGTACTTAGGTGCGGTCAGAAACCCTTACCCGCTACCATCTTATCAACATTGATGGGCGATGGCAATTTGGCGTTTGATGGGAGCCCAGCACTAGATAGTATTACCACTACTCTCTATAGTTATTAGATCTAATATATGTCTGGCCCATGCCTACCTTTTGTCAGTTTCCAGACATTTTATCCAGGGGTTTTTGAGTCGCGGGTCTCCTAGGAGAGATATTTGTAAACGTGACGTCAGAGGATGCAGGTAGAATACGCAGTCGAATATGCTGGTGTCAAAATATACCTGCATGTGGGCAATTGAGCCCGTAGCTACTTGACAGTAATGTTTTTTGCTGCTATCCATATACTATGCAGCTAGTTTTTCCGGGCTCACCCCTCACTTTCCCAACAAAAGCCTGCATGGAGGGGTCGTGAGATCATGCACCCTTAGATCGTGCATATGCATTCACACAACATCTTGAAGTATAAGAAGAGGCCCACGTCCCCTCCAAACGATACCCACCATGACTACTTTCCACATTCCTAAACTCACTCCTGGCCTCACATTTGCTGCTGCTGGTGCTGCTGCTTGCAGCGTCTACGCTACTCGTAGATTCTTCTATCGTCCTGCCTTCCGCCGTGATGCCAATGACCTTCTTGTCACCGTCGACCGCTCTGGCGGCGGCCTTTGAATGGACTTCACTGATATTTATACCTGTGCTTGCTACTTGTCGGAAAACCATTATATAGTTGTAGGTAGGTTACTATTTATTAACATGAGATTACAATTGGAGATAAGGATGAAGGATTGCACGATCTACAAATATGGATCGCATTTCGGCTCATTCCAATTAATTCGGATGGGTGTTTGAATTTAATTGCCACTCTGAACCGCTCAGCATCACGCGAGGGTGGCCCTATCTATGATGAAACTGCATGCTTTGCCTCAATCACGTGGGACCTGTTTTATTGTCCCTGGGCAGTCACCTGTGCTTCTTTTGAGGTTGCAATGCACATAGCGAACATTGAAACAATTGCAGGACTTCCTATCAATGCTTGGGAGATTGTATTTGTACACCTGGAGATTCCCGATCTCATCAACCTCGGAGAGTCAATCCCTAATCTGACTCGCATTTTAAACAGGGCCAAAGATTGGGGGAGAATCTATGCGGAAGAATTCAAGAGCAATTCGACAGCAGACTTCACTTTTTTCGCGAGGAATTGGCGGAAGCTATACATGATGGATACCAAGGGCCGGGTACCAGAAATGAACAGGACCAAGCTGAACCACCCAATACAAACTCTCACTGAGTGTTTACTCCAAAGTACTGATGGTGAGCTCTTCACAGCGAGTGATTTAAAAGATACGAAAACTAAGTGTGGGCCTATTCGAGGGGCCTCAGGGACTTGCTGGTCCGGGCATCAACTCTGGGTCAGAGATAAATACTACACAATGCATTCTGTAACTGTGGGGTTTGACTTTGAGTGTGCGGCCCAAATTAATGATTTTATCTATCTTTACTCTCCTGAACTAGGTATTGTTCAAGCAGATATCCCCAATTCAAGGCGTCCGAGTACTATCAGGGCTGACCAGGTTCAGAGAGTGATTATGCCCAAGGGTAAAGTAAAGCAGCTTTGCCCAACCTCTTCAGGGCTGATATACTTGACTGAATCAGGGAGTATATATGATACCTCAGGAATCGCCTGCAAAGGCGAGTTCACTAAACTCGTTCGCGTTGACGAGGGCTTTGTTGCCCTAAATAGGAGAGGCTCACTTTGGAACTCTAACTACGGTACGTTTTCCACATATAATGAGCCAATGAAGGATATTTGTATTTCGCTAAATATTCTCCTGGTGGTGGGCAATAGCGGTCATCTATACGTGCTGGATAAGAGAGAAGGCATGTCTATTAGAGATACGATTCCTGTTCCTGGGCAGGTCATATGTATCTCAGCTTCATTCTTCACAAGGCATATTTGTGCAATCGTATCTCAAAATGATGCCAATATAGGCAAGCGGAGTTTAAAGACGAAATTCAAGTCTGGATTTCAGGCGGTCAAGAGAGACATTCCTTACACAATTGGGGCTGGTTTTTTCCTTTAGTCGCAAACTAAACACTCTACAATTTTGTATCGCTTAAATACGTATAGCAACTAGTATGCATCCTGCCTCCCCTGCCTGGTTTCTCTCTATTACATAATAAATTACTCATGGACGCGGTCGCACTCAAAATCACTTCAGAGGCCTGGAATTGCCGCGTAGATTTCAATGCCAGTTAAGGCTTCGAATGCTGCAGTCGAAAAGGGACAGGCCACAAAGCGTAAGAAGGAACCTCAGAATGGTAAAACCACAGTTAAAAAAGCTAAGTTAGCGACTCAGGCCCCCAAACCTCGTAAAGCAGCCAAGAGGGAAGTGTCCGACGAAAGTTCTGACGAGGAGAAGCCTGTCGTCGCTGCACCGAAAAATAAGGCGAAGCGTACTGTTAAAAAGACCAAAAAGGCAGATATCGAAGAGATAAAAGAGGTCGTCAAAGATGAAATTGAGGACGATATCAAGGACGGCACGCAAGATACCGTGCTCGAGGAAACCCCTGCGACTCAAGATGATGAAGAGGAGGAGAAGAAATGGTGGGAAAGCGGTCTGAATGATGACACTATTAAATGGGAAACCCTTGAACACAACGGAGTCATGTTTCCGCCTCCTTACGAGCCATTGCCAGAAGACGTCCATTTGATTTACGATGGTAAGCCTATTAAACTGCCTCTAGAAGCGGAAGAGGTGGCAGGCTTCTTTGGGTCCATGCTTAATAGTGGCGATCATTGTCAAAATCCTGTTTTCCAAAATAATTTCTTCAAGGACTTTCTACAGGTGCTCAAAGAGACGAATGAGGGTGCAATCGATAAAAACACCGGGAAAAAAGTCGTAATCAAGTCTTTTAAACAAATGGATTTCAGCTCCATTTTTCAGCACTATGAGCGTCAGCGTGAAGCCAAAAAGGCCTTATCCAGTGCAGAGAAAAAACGTCTCAAAGCCGAAAAAGACGAGCTTGAGGAGAAGTTCAAAACATGTATATTCAACGGTCGCAGAGAAAATGTGGGCAATTTTCGTATTGAACCGCCTGGTCTTTTCAGAGGCCGGGGTAAACACCCCAAGACAGGCAGACTTAAACGCCGTGTTGAGCCCGAGCAAATCACAATCAATATTGGCGAAAATGCGGAAGTTCCCGAGCCACCAGAGGGGCATGAATGGGCAGAGGTCCGTCACGACAAGACCGTCAGTTGGCTTGCTACCTGGAAAGAAAACATCAATGGAAACATCAAGTACGTGTTCCTGGCGCAGAACTCCAGTATCAAGGGCATGAGCGATTTAAAGAAGTTCGAGAAAGCTCGCGAGCTTAAAAATCACGTTGAAACCATTAGAAATGATTATCGCGCAGAACTCACAAACGAGGTTATGCTAAATCGGCAAAGGGCCACTGCGATGTATCTCATTGATGTACTTGCATTGCGTGCCGGTGGTGAAAAAAATGAGGATGAGGCCGACACAGTCGGATGCTGTTCACTCAGATACGAGCACATTACTCTCGAGCCACCAAATTTTGTCACATTTGATTTTCTCGGTAAGGACTCTATTCGCTTCTATCAAAAGGTTGAGGTGGATAAGCAAGTATTTCAGAATCTCAGGATTTTCAAAAAAGAGCCTAAAACAGATGGTGATGATATTTTCGACCGCTTGGATCCCTCAATCCTCAATAAGCACCTACAGAGTTACATGCCAGGTCTCAGTGCCAAGGTGTTCCGTACCTACAATGCATCTCACACCATGCAAGAACAACTGGACAAGATCAAAAATGAGGGCACTGTGGCCGAGAAGGTTCTCAAATTTAACGCGGCCAATCGAGAAGTTGCAATCCTCTGCAATCATCAGCGTACTGTGGCAAAGGGGCATCAAGCCAGCGTTCAAAAGGTTGAAGAGCGCATTGAAGAGCTTGAATGGCAGAAAATCCGAGCGAAAAAGATGATACTCCAGCTGGATGAAGGTATGAAAAAGGACAAAAAGCTGGGTAAGGACTATTGGAAGGACTTGACACTGTTCACAGCCAAGAAAATGAAAACAATCACCGGACGAATCATCGAAAAGGAACGTGAAAAGGTTGAAAAGAAGTTCAAGCGTGATGTGGAGAAAGCTGAGGCGCAGAAAAACGATGGCAAGGATGTCAAGGTACCCTCTAAGGATGATTTAACAGAATCACTTGAGGCGGTGGACCTCTTGTTGAAGCAGTACAATGATGAGAATTCAAGCGGGAAGTTCGAGATCAAATCGTCGCTGAATGTAGACAAGCTTGTTGCTCAAATAGCAAAGCTTGATGAGCGTATCACCCAGACTCGTCTCAGTTTGCAGGATAAACAGGAGAACTCTACGGTAAGTCTGGGTACATCGAAAATGAATTATATTGACCCCCGTCTTACGGTTATGTTCAGCAAAAAATATAGCGTCCCTATTGAGAAGCTGTTTACAAAAACACTTCGAGAGAAGTTTGAGTGGGCTATACAGTCTGCGGACGAAAACTGGAAGTTCTAGGAAAAATCGTAGCTGTAAAAAAAATGCAATTGTACTAAAACCTTTATGTAGCTAGCTAAAACTGGACAAGCATCAAGAGAGACCTAAATGACGTCTTCAAACTCGTCATCATCATCGTCCTCTTCTTCTTCAGCTTGTTCCGTTTGCTGTTGTTCTTGGAGCTTCTGATAGTATGCTGCCATCGCATCATCATTATTATCTTCTTCCTTAGCAGTGGAGGCTTCTTTATTCGTCTCAGCCTTCACCTCGGGTTCAGATTTGACATCAGTAAATGAGGACTTTCCAACAGTTGTATGTGCATGCCAGGAAGGGAGAGCATTTTCCTCCTTGAGTCTGAGCTTTTCTGCAGCCTCAGCACTAGCCTGTTGTGACCGCTCTGCCTCTGTGGTGATACTAACCTTAAACTCTGGCTGAGCAGCAGCAGGCAACGCCGAAGAAGCAACAGGCAGGTCGTCATGTGAAGCAGTAGTCTCGACTTTGGCACTTTCTGTGAGCATGGGAAGCGCTTGTTGTAGCTCGTGCTGGAAAGAGTTCTCTGGAATAGTAAGGCTGTCGATTTTGCGAAGCGTTTCGATGAAGGGGCGCAACTGTACCATCAATTCTCCCATCTTGTCTTGAGCATTATCGTCTGGGGCGGGGCCATCATCCTCTCTCAGTGGGTTTTTGCAAACCTCGCACTCAAAAATCCCTTGCATGGGGTCGAAAAGCTGCACAGCATCAATGGTCTTATACCGGGTTTTGCAGACATCACAAACATAATCTTGAGGATTGTGCTGTGCATCCATCTCTTGTTTCAGCTTATTCTCAATGGAGTGAATTTTCCACTTGATAGCGTCTACGGCCTCTGTGTAGTGAACATAGTAAAACGTCTGGCTGGATCTCATGCGCGCCGCAGCTCCCCAAGAGCTATTATTTTCTCGGCTAGCGTCATCTTTGTGGCTGACTTCCTTGAGGAGGTGATCCTCCTTGAGCCGGGCACAGATCGCTCGTAAATTCTTGGCCGGGACATCCATTAGGCTAATTAGATCGCGCTCACTAAGTACGTGGTGCACTAAAACAGCGTCCATCACAATGGTTGCTTTATTATCATAGAATCCTCGCACAACTTTGCGAATTAACTCTGTGGCGACATCCATGGATGACAGATGGCTAGGAATACATAGTCGAGGTAAAGTAGGTACGCCCAAGTACCAGTACTATGTCCCGGTGGCATGCTAATATAGGAGCATCCTAGCTAAAGACTGATTCCAAATTTGTTTTCTTTCTCGTGATGACCTTGGCCCCCAACTAGGCTTCGTTGCAGTACTTCAAGAGTGAACTACATACAGGGAAATGACCATTTTGTTGAAACACAAGATGCGGCAAACTCGATTTAGATAATTTAGATAGCGGCTTGAGTAATTCAGCAGTAATAGTCAACTAGAGTAGCTTGTGATGCTGCTATATAATGTGGTATGACTGATGATAAACTATTACCAACTCCTCAGAGATTTCACTATTACGATACATGAGCAAGATCCAACTCAAGACGCCGAAAGGAACCAAGGATTGGGCCGGCAAGGACATGGTCATCCGCCAAAAAATGTTTGACTCCATCACCAACATTTTCAAGCGGCATGGAGGTGAGACTATTGACACGCCTGTGTTTGAGGTCCGTGAGATTTTGACCGGGAAATACGGTGAGGATTCCAAGCTCATCTATAACCTTGAAGAGCACAGTGGCGAAGCTGGCGAAAAGCTGTCCTTGCGCTACGACCTCACGGTGCCCTTTGCCCGTTATGTCGCCTTGAATGGCATTGAAAAGATGAAGCGCTACCACGTCGCCAAAGTGTATCGTCGTGACCAACCTGCCATGGGAAAGGGTCGGTTTCGTGAATTCTATCAGTGTGACTTTGATATCGCGGGTGCTCACGTCGCCATGGCCCCTGATGCTGAGTGCTTGTCAGTGGTCACTGAAGTTATGCGCGACCTCAAAATCTCTGAATACACCATCAAAGTGAACCACCGTAAGATCCTTGACGGTATCTTTGGCTACTGTGGTGTTCCAGAGGACAAGGTTCGCAGTATCTCGTCTGCTGTTGACAAACTTGACAAGCTTCCTTGGGCCGATGTTCGGAAAGAGATGACCATCGACAAGGGTCTTGAGGAGACTGTCGCCGACAAGATCGGTGAGTATGTTCAGCTCAAGGGCTCCCTCTCTGATATGATTCAAAAGCTCTCCAGCGATGAGAATCTCATGGCCAACGCGTCCGCCAAAGAAGGTGTTGAGGATATGCAGACCCTCTTGCCTTTTGCTGAGGCTTATGGTATCACTGATCGTGTTAGCCTGGATATGAGCCTGGCTCGTGGACTCGATTATTATACTGGTCTCATCTACGAGGTTGTCACCGCAGATAGTGCCCCTCCCTCCAAGGCAGATGCAGCAACACCGAGCGAGAAACATGATGGTGAAGTAAAGCCCGAAAAGAAAAGCAAAAAGAAGTCGAAGAAGGGTGAAGATGATGATAATAGCGAAAACGTTGGTGTCGGCTCGATTGCCGCAGGTGGTCGTTACGACAAGCTTGTAGGAATGTTCAGCAGCAAAAATGTCCCTTGTGTAGGCATTTCCTTTGGTGTCGAGCGTCTTTTCACTCTGATCAAGAAGGCAGGCACCTTTGATCATCTCAATGCCACATCAACTCAGGTCTACGTCCTAGCATTCGGTGGTGGCCCCACCTGGGAAGGCTTCCTTCCCGAGCGCATGAAGGTCTCAAAAATGTTGTGGGATAACGGTATCGATGCTGAATTTATGTATAAAAAGAAGGCCAATGCTCCCAAGCAGTTCGAGGCTGCTGAGCGCTCAGGGGCGTCTTTTGGTGTGATTCTTGGCCAGCAAGAGTTTACTGAGGGTACTGTCAAGGTGAAAAGGTTTGGCACTGGTGAAACCTTCGAGGGCGTTGATGTGCCTTTGGAGAAGCTCGTGGGCTATCTCAAAGAAGAGCTTGCTAAACTCCAGTAGATACTTCTTTAAATACTGCCCTTGATAGAAAAATTGCTAGAAGTATACGGTCCAAAGTGCTTGAAACAGAAGAGCTTTAAATTAAATAATCAAAATTGCATCTTGGAATGCGTCTATGTGAAAGAATGTAATGTTCAGAGAGTAATTGTAGACCAGGTGGCAGTTTGGGCAGATGATGGATCCTCTGCCTTGCGTTTATCTTTTGCACCCAGAGGATCGGTGCCAAATGGATTTGAGCCGAACGGATTACTCCCGAATGGGTTTGAGCCGATCGCGCTATCCCATCCTCCCGTGGGCAGATTGGTGTTCAGCGCGGCATTGAGCGTCGTCGCAGGTTCACTCGCTGTAGATGTTGGCAAACCTAGAGTACTGCCGCCAACAACTGTATAAGTAACGGTAACAAAACTGGTAGGATTTGCAGATTGCTTCTTACTTTCAGTTGGAATCGTAACGGTCTCTGTGACTGTGATCGACCTTGTGCTATTATAATTGATGGGAGTCGAAGTGTATGGCACAGTCGTGACAGCTGGAGCACTGGTAGTGTTCAAATAGTGAGGGCCCCTTGTAGATGCAGCACTGGTAGCAGTTGTATTTGTGTATCTGGTGGGGTATAACCGCGAGGTGTTAGCCCAGTGCGTAGTATAAATGTGTGTATCAGGAATTGGGGTGCGGGTAAAAAGAGTTAGAGTCAGAGTGGTAACCGATGGGAGCTCAGTTTCTGGATAGATAGAGCCATCAAACGAAGTAAATGCAATTGGCGTTCCAATCATAGTATGAGGACTAGTGGTAACAGCATACGGGATAGAGCTAGCATCATCATATGGCCTTGTGACAGTTACAGTAGTTGTACTTTTGGCAACTTGAGTGGAGGATCCTGAAGGAGGGAGAGTTCGAGTAACGAGTTGTGTTCTCGTCAAAGTAGTCGTTGGCTCTGAAGCGACCTCAGGGCCATGGCCCTGAGCAATTGTGAAAATAGCAGTCGATGTCTCGCGTATAGTGGTTGTGGGCTCCGCTGCTTGACTTGTGAGTTGGCACTTGGCAGTGTAAGAAGCGCCTCCATAGTAAGATCCCCAGTAGTCAGGATTCTCTTTTGTTAATGCATTTAAAAATGCCTGCTGGTACTGGGATGCCCGGGTCAGGAGATCTCTAGGTACAAAGTCAAGGGCACACTGATAAGCCTTAGGTGCGGCAGTGGTCCACCATTCTTGTGCGGACGCTACGGTCAGTGTATTTACGACGTTGAGGAGCTTCATGGACAATTCAGTATCCCTCTTGACCTTTGGTATTTATACAATTGTGTATGCCCTTCGGTGGGTGGCATTAAACGTGCATAGCATTGCATTCGATTTTCGCTAAAGTAGTAAGAGGGGCTGTGAGCAACTGAGCTTGCACCCCCCATTTGAGCAGGTTCAGCTCAGAAGTAATCGTTGAATCAGTTTCAATTATGGCTATTCCCAGAACATTCGTACTCTAGTCATTACGCAGTGCGTCATAGAGATTGAGACAATAGTTTAAGGTGGCTGGCTAAGTCAGAAAAAAGCTGGAGGGCAGTTCTCTAAGTGATTAATGCCAGAATCAGCTAGGTTGCGTATATCTTATTGTGGACTCAAGATGGCCACTCGAGAGGTGTCTAAGCTGAGCTCTGACCGGACCCCCAAGTTGGGTGCCTATGTCTAAAACAAACCGCTCCATCTCGAAGATGGCAGCTAGCCACCGTAACTAGACATGGTAGCTTTTATTGTTCAGAATAATACATCTGCGTATACTCCCAAAATAGCATCCGCAGCCAGGTAAACTATAACCTTGGAACAATTCGAGGTAAAGGATCTAGGGAGAACCTTCCTGAACCCACTAGAGTAGGTACACAAATTAAGAGCTTATAAGCTCATTTTATAGTAGGTTTTATATACAAAAGTGTTCACCAAGAAGCCTTTCTAACTCCTGGGAGATCTCCATTCAAAGCCATCTCACGGAACTTGATACGGCACACTCTGAATTCCTTGATAACGGAGCGACCATAGCCACTTTCTATACAACGGTTGTGAATCTGAGTGGGCCGTGTGTAATGGGGCATAGCATGGAGCTGTAGTTGTGCTTCGAGACGAGCCTTTGGAGGCAGGGTGGTATTGGCGGCCATGTACTTCAGTGCATTGCGAGCTACCTCATGCTCCGCATACATATGGCGCTTGAAGTTATCGCGAATGATATGTGTAGTGTTTTTGGGGCCACCAGGGAGCGGAACTTGCTTGAGGCCTGGATACCTGGGAGGCATTTGTTAGGTTGACTAAGAAATTTCACCGGTGGTAATAAAGCTCAATCCCTTGAGCAGAATTGGTAGGAAAACCGGGCAAAAGTTATACGTAACTCTGTGATCAGCATCGGTATACTTTTGAGTGGGGGCGCAAAACCTCGATTTAATGATAGCGTGGGCCCAAGAGAGTAAGGTATCGCAGGATCTATGAAAAGCGGTCGGGAGATTGGAGTCTTACTCCTGGTGAACTCAAGTACTCTGATAACTCCCCTCTATGGAAGCTTTATCCTGGATTTAAGAGATTATTCCAACTACTGATATGCGTGCATAATGTTAGTCACCGCAGATGCTGTACTAGCCAGATTCAGTAAAAGTGATCAGAGGGACTGGACTTGAGTCCCTTGTGACTCCAATAACAAGCAGCTAATTATGAGATCTTCAGAACTTTAGTGTTTTGTCATATTTTGGCAGGCTCAAGAGAACAGAGCCTGAAACACGGTTTGTAAAAACTTCAGGGTTAGGTCTGTTACCACTTGATCTTCGCTTGGCTGCACCTCGTGTCTGCCTACCCTGAAAATCTTATCATGGAACCACACTCCAAGAATCACGGTGAGGATTACATAGGAGAAGAACAGGTCAGTCTGAATGGCACTAATGCTGTTGACCGGAGCAGTATGAATAGCTCAACTCCGATCCTCGGTGGGCGGGAGAAAAAATACTTTGGTTTTCTACGTTCTAAACGGTTCTGGTTTATTGCATTCCATGGACAGCTTCTCTCGTGGGTTATTGTCTGCACCAATTCGTTAACCACAGAAATCAACAATCAAAATACTTCGATACCTGCCTTTCAATCGATGTTTGTCTATAACCTTTTGTTCCTTATCTTCACTCCCCTGAGTATCTACAAACTTGGGTTCAAGAAGTGGTTCAAGCTTGTTCTCAAAGATGGCTGGAAGTTTTTCTTTCTTGCTTTCGCAGACGTTGAGGGTAACTACTTTGTGGTCAAGGCATACGAATATACCAATATCTTGAGTGCCGCATTACTTGACAATTTCGCTATTGTTGTAGTGGTTGTTTTGTCGTTTGTATTTCTCAAGGTTCGCTATCACTGGTTCCAGTACGCTTCTATTGTTCTTGCCATTGGCGGCATGGCCCTCCTTATCGTCTCCGATCACATCATGGGCCATGACTACGACGCTATTAATCCTGTAAAAGGTGATTTATTTGTGCTGCTGGGTGCCGCTTGCTATGGTATTTCCAATACTTGGGAAGAATACTTTGTATCAAAGCGGCCCCTTTATGTCGTTTTGGGGCAGCTGGGTATGTGGGCCTCTATCATCATCGGTGTACAGATTGCTATCTTCGAGCGCTCTTCAATCCAAGAAGCCAATTGGAACATAGCAGTAGGCGTTTCCCTGATGGGATACACTCTGGCCATGATGTTCCTCTACACCACTGCTCCAATTTTATTCCGCATGAGCAGTGCTGCTTTCTACAACCTCAGCATTCTAACCTCAGATTTCTGGTCTTTGCTCATCGGTACCAGAGTCTTTGGCTACACTGTGTTCTGGCTCTATCCGGTTGGGTTTGTGCTTGTGGTGATCGGTATCATTTGCTACTGTGCCGCCCCAATGACTATATATGGCGAATCTATCAAGCCATGGCTTGAGGAGGATCAACAAGATGGCATTGATGGCTTTGGCACTGCAAAAGCACGGTTTGAAAACGCCAACTCAAACAGGAGCGCTGCCTAGCAAGATTGCTTGCCAACTCTCTTATAAAAAATAACATATATTCCTCTTAAATGTATCTCAAATGTATTCATAAATTTGATCTGTACCCTCATAAGGAGGCACATTGAAGCCAAACTTTTTCGCAAACGATTGGTCGATAAACCTTCCCCCAACAAATTGTCTTCCTTGGAAGGATCCGGCACATTTCTTGGGAGCAGTAAGGCTAATCAAAGCTGTTGGGTTGAACTTGGACCCCTCGGGCCCCTTATCAACATCCCATCCTGAAGGTACATCCACAGATAAAACGGGCTTCTTGGTGGAAGAGAGCATGTCCATAACCGGCACAAAAGACTCCCGAACAGGTGGTTTGAAACTGAATCCAAATAAGGCATCAATAATAAGATCGGTGGAGCTAAAATGGGACTGAATGTCCGTGGTATATTCAATATTCATATGCTCGAGCTGAGTATGTAGGCCTTTGAAGATCTGGCTGGAGTTCATTTTGGGACAGTATACGATTGGTGTATATCCTAGAAGCTTCAGATGTCTAGAAGCCACTAGGCCGTCGCCTCCATTATTCCCGGGGCCCACAAGCACCAGCACTTTAGCTCCTTTAGATGGAGGATGTAGGCGATAAGCGCACTGCGATACTGCCAAACCGGCCAATTCCATCAATTGGTCAATTGAAAAGCCATAACTAGACATAAGCTCCTTGTCAATAGCGGCTGCCACTGATGAAGAGACTTTGATCATGTTGCTCTCTTTGAACTTACGAATCATGCGTTTGACATCTGTAGCACTTCGACAGGTGACTTTTTTTACCCGTCCCCGATGCGGCCTTTGCTCCCAAGCAAAGGAAGTTTTAGACAACGTTAAGAAAACGCATCCGTTTGAATGGAAAGAAATTGACGTCACGCAACCGGAGAACACCAAGTGGTACGATCTTTATGCATTCGATGTACCTGTCATTCACTTTGAAAACAACTCCACTAAGGAAATTGTGATGCACAGAGTTAGTGCCAAACAGGCAACTGATATTTTAGATAGACTATAGCAAGTTTCACAGTTTGGGCTCATCTTTCTCATAGAACTCGATATCATTTACCGGCTTGGGCAGGTCAATGAGTTTCAAACTCGAGTGAAAGCTGTCAAGGTCCGTAAGGATGGTGCCCTCTGGGCTACTTGTCGATTTAGCGCTTCTCAGATGAACAACGAACTTTGCCCGATTCTCGCCAATGATGTATTTTGTGAAAATATCAAGAATATCTTGTTTGGTGGCCTCCCGTGCATGCTTTGCGATTTTTTCACGGTAGTTAAAGTCGTAGTAGCCACTTAAAATACTCGACCAGTAGCTGGACGCTTCCTGGCGGAGACTCTTGAATTTTTCAAGATTGTTCTCGACTACAGCATCAACGTTGCTTTGAAACTCCGCGTCAGACATCTTTTCAATTACTGTTCCAAGTTCTGGTAGCAGTGCCTCTATACGCTCTTCAAGATAGTCGGTTGGCTTCTCAGATTGCGCTATAATATCCAGGTACATGGAGCTGCGAATATTCCTAGAATACGAGCCTACAACATAGCCTAGCTGCTCTTTGGTGCGAAGAGTGTGGAACACAGGGACCTTTATAATCTGGCAAAAGATCTCGAGAGCAACTCTTTCCTTGTAGTTCGTACTACTAGATAGCTGGAAACGGCAGGCGATGGCCGAGTTTGGCTCCTCCTTGTCCATCAGATCATCTACGTATGCAGAGTGACTTGGCCGAGGGAGCCAGAAAGAGCGCTTGAATGGCTTTGAAGGTAGAGCAACTGCATTTAGACCATCTCGCACCAGATTGCAGAGTGCCTTTGCGTCGTGCTCCAGGAAATTTCCCACAACGAGAAGCTCTAAATCAAGGCTCTTGAGCACATTATCACGGTGTTCACGAATATCATCTACCTTGAGATTCAACAGAGCATCCAACCTCACATTCCAAGGCCACATACCACTCACTAGCCAACTCAAACTCGTCTGTGTGTTGAGCTGCTTATAAGGATTATCATAACAAGAATTAGAGATGTTACGACGAACGCGTTCTTGAATTGCATGGAATCTGTCCTCTGATAACTTTGACTCCTTAAGGGTATCAACGATTACCTTTAACAAGTTGGGCATTTTTTCATTGAAGCCACTGATATGAACTTCGATCCCGTTTTGAGATGTTGAGAGTGAGTAATTCAGTCCAGCGACTTCAGCGTAGTATGTGTAGTCGTTGAGCGCATCATTGATCATTTGGACCAAAACCTCACTAGCCATATGCGCCTTTGGATCATAGTCAAATGCTTCGCTGGTCAGTTTGATATCTACTTGAGCCTTAGGCATCTTGAACGTATCATCTTTTTTGTACCAAACACGATAGCCAGGCTTATGCACCACAAGTGTGGGTCGCTGAACCACCACGGAAGTGTCAATAACATCAAAGTTGTTCGGAACAAACTGGTTTTCGATGGGAATATGAAACTCAGGAGAAGTCTGAACATTTTTGAGTTCTTTAACAAAGCTATCTTGGCGTGAATGCGAGTACTGGGTGCCATACCATTTCTCAGTTTCATCGAGATCATCAAAAGTTTGGGAAATAAGGGTAAATTTACAATTTCCGGGGTTGAGGTGTTTGCAGTAATCTTCAAGGACCTGAGAATCATATGTTCGAGGAATGGAATGGCATAAAATATCGTCACGCGGTATTTTGCGATGCATGATCCGAGCATAACGCGACGCAGTAGTGCTTGGCTTACCTTTCTGCATATACCAGAACGCTGCTTGGGAAGCCCGCTCCAGTTCATCAAATATCCACGGCTTGGGGCCCTCTTTCCTCAGCATGTTGATATATTGAAATGTGCACTTTACGACTTCCTTCCAGTGCTCAAGGCCACTCTTTGTCAAATCGATTTCAATGATGAAAAATTCGTAACCCTCACTGATCGGGTATGTGCCACAGCTCAAGCCGTTGGCCCACGACTTTTGTTTGAAATGATACAAAAGCGATCCTTTGGACTCGTGACCTATCAGATGAGAAAAGTAGTTGCTAGGATTCTTTTTATAGAATTGGTCGCCATCAGGAACCACGAACCTGATATCCAGCTGCGTTAAGTCCATGATTGGCCGGGCCCTCGTTAGGGTACCCATATGCTGCTCCAAGACAGGCGGTGCGAACCACTGTTCCTTCTCATTGTGGGCATCAGGAATTGGTGAAAAGTATTTTACAACCCATTCTTGTAAGGAATCCAAGTCTTCTCTGCCTAAAACAACGAGTTTCATGAGAGTGGATGTGTAGTGCGTTTTATAAAACTTAACCAGCTCTTCCCTAACATCTATACCCTTTGATGAAGGTATAGTACCGAGAGTCTCACAGTTTCCGGTGGAGAACTTGTGGTATGGATGCTCAGGGTTACAAAGGCTCTTCTCCAACTGGCTAAAGCGCCACCAGTCGTTGCTAAGGTTTTTCTTGTTTTCACTATCGACTGCTAAAAGTTCACGATCCTTGCAGCTCTCGTTGAAAAGCGGAGATACGAAAAATTGCGCAAACCGATCCAAAGCGCCTTCCAAGTGCTGCCACGAGACGTCAAAGTAGTAATTCGTATTCTCACTCGAAGTGTAGGCATTGTATGTACCAGCGTGATCGGTGAGGTATTTAGAATACTCGCTTTCATTGGGAAACTTTTCTGTGCCCATAAACAGCAGATGTTCCAAGAAATGTGCCAGCCCAGCGAGTTCTTCTGGGTCTGAATATGCCCCTACATTAACATCTAAAGCAGCGCTGGCCTTATCAGTAGTTGCATCATGGATTAATAGGGCTTCTAGTCCATTTTCTAGCTTGATAACTCTGTACTTTCTGTCGTCTGTACGGGGTTGAGTTACCTTTTCGCAAACTACTTGCATGAATAAGCGGGCTCGTCCTTGGTACTTTATAGCCCCAAGTCGAGCTGGCAAGCCCCAAAGAAAACTCTAATCACAAGGCAGTAATCTGATCATAAATCTAATATTCTCCTAAACTAATCAATTAGCGGAGCTTCGCTGACTCTGAGAGGGCAAACTTGATAATTTCCTCGTCATTCGCGATACTATTCTCGACGCCGAATCTTATGGCTCTTTCAATAATCCCACGAACGTTGGCAACAGAAGCATACGATTCAGTCAAGGCTAGAGAACTCAAAGCACCCTCCACTGTAATTCTTCTCGATGTTTCCCGTGTGAGGCACTGCTGAACAAGATTGCGAAAGCTTGAAGGCACCTTAAAATTCTGGCCGGTTTCAAGACACACAATCTCAGTATATGGGTCAGTAATCGCTATGTGTATGTCTCTCCGCCCTTCAAATACCCTTTTTCCGTAAAGCATCTCGTAAATGATACATCCACATGCCCAAACGTCGCTGCTACCGCTCACGCTATGCTTATTGGGCTTGGACATTGTATGCTCGATTAAAGCCTCGGGTGCCATATAGCTCAATGTTCCAATAGCATGGGACCTATAAATACTTGCTGTGTTCCCCTGAGGCGTATCTGAGAGGCCAAAATCGATCAGCTTTAGTGACCCATTTACACTGATAAAATTAGCTGGTTTGAGATCTGAGTGCACTATTCCGTGTCTATGGATAGCCTGAACGCATTTGAAAATCTCCCTAGAGTAGTGACGCACAGTGTGAAGCTCCATCTTGCGTCCCTTATGGATGATCGTATCGAGATCAGCGTCGCCAAGCTCCATCACGACATACAGAACACGGTCTACCTCCTCACTGGATATATATTTTATCACCCTTGATTCACTCTCTAGCTTCTTCAGTAAAGCAATTTCACGCTTGAATCCAAGGAGTAATTCGGCCTCACTAAGATGGCCAGTCTCGATCTTCTTGAGCGCGTAAAAACGATTACACGGGTCAGAAACGCGATACACTGTAGAATATCCTCCCATACCTAGTTTTTCGAGTCTTTGATAGCTCACGTCTTTCACGCGGATAATGTGGCTCATAGTAAAGTGATGTTTTGGAGTTGAGGGCCACAACATAGAAGTTAGCAGGGGTAAATAATATGCAATGGGTGTGCAACGATATTTCAAAATATAGTATATATACTATTGAATAGATTATAATATACTTGAGCTCGGCAATTCGCGCATATCTGTGAATACGAGCAAGGACGAGATCAAGAATACAGTCATGCGTGTACTTGACATATTGCCACTCCAGAAGAACGATTAAGAGCTCATGCAAAGACATAATCACTAGTCCACGCGGTTGGGCTGTGAAGAACAACGGGACTTGATAAAGTGTCGCTATATGCAGGTGCAGTGATAGCACTAATGCCAGTGGGGCCAACAGTTTCCAGCTGGCTTGTAGCACTCGCATCAGTATCATGTGCAGCAGGTGCAACAGCGATTTCCATATGATCAAAGTCAAAGACAGTGTAGTACTCTCTTGAAAAGTAGTTTTGACCAAAAATACACTGGGGGGAATCATAAGAGATACGGTACCATTGTCCAATGACTGCATCTCCATCGAGGCGATCATCGTTAGTATCCATAAGGATGTATTTGAGTGGGAATTTGAGTACTACAGCTCCAACATCAAGGGCGATGCCGCCCTCGCCTTGGTACTGAATGACTGTAACAGAAGGTGAGTAGCCCGCTGCGAGAGCCTCAGGCACATTAGCAGCTAATTGAGCATCGAAAAGCTTTGCAAGGCCAACGGCCACGCCCGAAGGCAATCCTCCGTTTTTGGACCCTGAAGCGATAGTACATCTTGTCATACCTTCCTGGATCAAGGCACCGCCGCGAGCGTCATCGTAGCCGTAAAATCTCCGAACAGAAAAAGTGACACCATAGGTACCTGTTCCCTTGACGGGCTCATAAATTGGAAACTTGTACAAGGGTCCATTGTACTTTGTGTGGTCAAGGCCACCAAATGTGATAGACCCGACCTCTTCAGTACCCATCCAGAGACTGAAAACCCGAGTATCGATAGCTTTAGCACGTTTAAGTGCATTGACTATAGAAGTGTCTGGTCCACTGTCTGAATATGGGGTGGGCCAGAGAGATAGCACACCATCAAAGCTTTTATAGCTAGCGTAGAGCAGCGCGGCACCTCCTGCGACGCCAAAGCTCATGTTCATCGCGTTTCCATCAACTAACCATTTATCTGTAAAATAAAACCCGTTGCAATAGTTGGCAACGGCTTTATTGTACTCTTTGTAGGGCCTCGTGGTATTCACCGCAGAACTGCTCGTCTTCCAAGCCGTAGTCTTGATCCACGATGAACGAATGTAAGTGTCCACCAACAAGCTGTACGAGTTCGATTCCTCGCCTACAGTAATGGGGAAAGCAAATCCAGGAATAGGTAGCCTAACATCCATATACGTATTGATAAGGTTGTCGGAAGCTCTAACCTCCAGTCCTCCATTTTTCATGGGATAACTCAAAACCTTGTGATTGTCAGCCAATGCCGCGGCGGAAAGAGCCAGTGCACAAAAAAGCATTATCACTGAGTTTCCAGGCTAGCTCCTCTCGATACCTTTTAGGTCGATAGTAACCCCTGCCCTATGCACCTGCACGCACGCACTCCTGCACTTCATGCGCATGTGTATACATGACGTCGATTTATGGTTCGCCTCCCAGCTAAATATAGGGGAAAAATTTGATAAAATACTCCGGAAGTCGGCTGGGCATTCTCGATGAATTTTCCGACAAGTCTCAAAACTGGTATTTTTTTAAATTTTTTATGAAAGCTACAAGCTGGCGCGATGTTGCCTCAGCACCATGCTAGTCAGGATATCCAGCGGGCAATGACGTTTTGGAGATATCATCGAAACCAATAATTGCACTAAGTATACAAAGCCTGTAATGGGTTTATATCCCTTCGCTCCCTCCTACACCCTGTTGGATCAAAGAAGGATATTTGGCGTTTCTCCATCCCTCCCACACAAATCCAGATTGCCAATTTGGAATAGGACTCTCCCAGCATGCGCTATTGCCTAGGTGATATGCATGCGCGCTTGATGACTGGGTTGCTATTAAGCATTGATTCAAGACTTAAGCGATCATGGTGCCATAATACAATCCTTATCTCTACCCTTGGTTTTGTAAAGTACAAAATTTCTTAGATATCGTCTATCCTTCCCCATTAGTCTCTACACACTCAGGGATCGGCGTCCATTTGCAGATCTCGGGCCTCAAGCAGCAGCCTTAGCTGACATGCGTCTTGACGTCGTTTTTTTGAAGTTGATGGACAGACTCTAAGGGTAGAGGGGTAATGTAGTATATACAGAAAGCCTGTAATTCTGTTTTTATTTTTAAAATGGCATCCTGATTATCTTCATGATCTATCTCGCGCAATAAAGGAAGGATAAAAATTAGCACTGATTTCTTGGCAAATCTCAAAAATGGGCTCATATTGATCCAAGCTAGCTTTACTAAAATTGGATATCACTGCACAACAACACGGAATCAGCACACTATTTAGAGGAGATGCACTTGCATTTATCCGGCTTTTTCAAATTGATATCACTGCTCGTGCCAGTGCTTAAGGTACAAGTATCACTGTAGAGGCAACTTTCCTTGGCAAACAAAACACAAAACATTAACTAACTATCAAATAAATCGCACGATCCATTCAATACAGTTATACAATCAGTTCTTAGAGACACTGTAACTGCGATGTATCTACATTCATCTGGTGCAAATGCTGCTCATCCCTTATTTCAATGCGTGTGGCATCCACAGAGCACATGGTATGGGACTCTGCTTCAAGAGACCTGACTCTTATGTGTACTGAAGGCCAATAATTTCATGTTACATTTGGCATACAACCCCGCAATGCTTAATGAATCAATTCTACATAGCCATCCTTGAGTATTTATATCTCTAATTATGTATTTGCCAGTTTAAATGTCCACAGGTCGCTCCAAGCCAGGGGAACTCTGTGGGCTCTACTGTAAGCGCTGCTGTAAAGATTCGAGATATGATGGTTCTGCTGGTGCCATAAGATCGCGCTGAGCACCGCATTTAGCAAAACTTAGCGCTTTGTGAAACTCGTGAGCTCTCGAAGAGCACAAACGGACCTCAATCACAATGTACTGTTTGTGTGCTAAGCTGAGCAGGGTCCTTATCGCATTCAATGTTTGTGACTGATCATTAGACATGAACTCCGGGCCGTTTATGTCCTTGAGTCCCTCAATCGCCCAATACGCCTCGTATGACCCTGTCATGATCGTCCACTTGTAGCCGCCTCCCATAGAACAGACCTTCTTTACTGCGTACATTATTGCTGAGAGCTCCGCATGCATACTCGTTTGCTCAAAAGGAGTACCATAGTCATTTAGTTGAGAGTTATCACCGCCATAGATTCCCCATCCCGCAAAATCACCTGCATGAGTGCGAAGACAACAGCTGGCTACGTACACAAATTCTTCAGGCATGATGTATCAAGCTAGAAGGCTAAGAGCAGCGGCATTGGTATGTCCGCAGCGTATGTCTCAGTGTTGAATATTTAAAGTATGCATCAGGTAATAACTTGCATGAGGTATGCGTACATATATGCAGGGGTTTAGCTGTTTTTATCTTTAGGAGCTGAAGGAACCACGTTGATCGATTGTAGAGCTGATCAAGCTCTTTAGAAGTATATGTACTATATAAGCTTGGTACTTGAATGGGTATCGCTCAGTTGCGCAGAAGTCACTAAATAGCTATTGCATATCGAGGACGCCGAGGATAGAGCGTAATCAGTGGGGATTCCACTTCCGGTCATTATAGTGATTAGAGCATATGGTTTTATATTAATTCACACGAGTCGGATACAATCTAAATCCAGACTAGATGCTTTACTTTTCTTGGGCAAGCTGGATATTACTCAGAAATAAATTTACTCTGCCGCGAAGGAAATCAATGAACTATGCACGCAAGCTTGGTTCACTTGATAGAGTCTATGTAGCTATGTCTTCGGGTGTTGATTCATCTACAGTCGCTGCTATTCTCACCAAAACGCTTGGAAATGACCGCGTGCATGGTGTCTTCATGAACAACTGGTCCTCAACTGCAAAGTGTGCAGAAGCAGACTGGAGACAGGTACAACAAGTTTCTCAAAGCCTCAAAATTGAGTGTCACAGAATTGACTTGGAGAAAGAATATTGGACACAGGTATTTGAGCCAATGGTATCTCAATATGCTCAGGGGCTTACACCAAACCCAGATGTGAGCTGCAATCGCCAGATAAAATTCGGCAGCCTGATTGAGCATCTCAAGAAATTTGACCCTGGGTTCAAATGGGTTGCCACAGGGCATTATGCAGGCGTCTCAGAAAGGAATCTGATTTGCAGGCCCTCGTATCTACCGAAAGATCAAAGCTACTATCTGAGCACAGTAACACCGGAACAAGCGAGTCATGCTCTCTTCCCGCTTGAGTCTCTTTCCAAACCCCAAGTTCGCGAAACTGCTAAAAAACTCGGGCTTTCCACCGCTCAGAAGCCAGACAGTCAGGGGCTGTGCTTTGTTGAGCAACAAAATAAAAGCTTTAGCGACTTTCTCGGTGATTACATTGAACCTAGCCCTGGCGCAATTGTTCTCGAAGACGGAACAAAAGTGGGTACTCACAATGGGCTATGGACGGCCACAATTGGGCAGCGTGCAAGTATCTCGATGCCTCAAGGAGATCCCCGTTACATCGGTAAGTGGTTCTACTCGGCTAAGAACGTGGACGCAAACGAGTTGGTAATTGTCAGAGGTCACGACAATCCGAGTCTCTTCCAAAGGAACGTGGAATGTACAGATTTCAGCTGGCATGCCAAACCAAAGTCAGATCTCTGGGCACAGTTTAGGTCTTTGCAAAAGCCTATCAAAGTTAAAACCGTTACTGGAACTGAAGATACCGTCACAGTCGTGCTAGAGGAAGAAAGAAGAGCCATTGCGCCTGGACAGTATTTAGTTTTGTATGACAATAACCACGAAGTTGTTGGGGCAGGCAGCATTATTAGAGCATACTGATGCACCGGTGTATTTATTATCACAGTAGAAAATCATTCAGTGACAGCGTAGGTGCTGCGAGTGCAGCTATAGGATTGTTTGTCTCGCTTTGATCCAGTCTGAGGTCCTTTCGCCTCTTTGAGCGCTCCCGCGCAGCTTTTGATTTATTTGTATTGCAGGGAGGTTTATTTGCTTTGATCTGAGTCGGCAGTAAGGTCTTGACCCCGTACTTTTCTGAGCACCGGCATTCATACTCTATCGTAACCTGCTTACGGGTATCAAAAGTTTTGTATTTCTGGCATTTTGCCAAATATTTCTCTAGTTTCTTGTGCTTTTTCATACGCGCTTTCTTGTTGAGGTTGTGGTTAGTTGTGGTGCGAACGTAGCACGTGATGCCAGGAACCCAAACAGCACTGCACGAGGGACACGATGGTGGACGTGCGCCGGGAAATGACTCTTTACTAGCTTCGTGTTCGTAGAGGTTTGCGAGTTTCGTGTCCCAGACTACCCGGGCGGCTGATTGTAGATATTTTTCATCCATGGACTTGGTTGTGTAGTAATAAGCAGTCCTCAAACGGCAGATAAACAATGATATGGCCTAATGGCCCTGCAAAACGACTCAGGAATCTACCTGCCTACGTTGATGGGGAACACGAACCATTCGTGCACTTCTCAATATCGAAAAACGGTTACTTTGGAGTGTTTATAACCAAGCATCGTATCGGTCTCTACAGACTCAAGCCCTTCGCACCAGTATTTGTTCATACTGATGGAGAGGCAAACTTCTCACATGTATCGATATGTCAGTCGGGCAGATATATTGCTGTCCAGTCTGGCTCCAAGATCCACATGTTCAAGGTTGCACCGCTTGACACATTTAATGAGATCTTGAGGTCTAAGTCCAACTTTGGCAAGGGGGTGGGCCCAGGCGAGGCAGTTGGAATTCGGGAGATCAACCTAGTTTTTGTACAAGTCCTCGAAAGCGAACATCGTATCGTCAATATATGCCCCTTTCAAGACTATTTTGTGGTGGTGTCTCCAGAGCATATGCAATTCAGCTCTTGGTCCAGCCCAGACTTGAAGCCCGTCCACACCGGCTCTATACTGGAGAATTTGAAAATAGCCCAGGCCTCCCACTCACCTCTTCTTTCCCGCGTCTGCCTTCTCTGTGACACCGATCAGCTATTTCTCGTCCATCTTAAGCGTGACCAGTTTCGAGCCACTCCTCTACCCACAGAGTCAGAAGTTCCACTAGCGACTTGCTTCAATCTCAGGTTTGCAAAAGTAGTGGTGGTGTATGAATCTAAAATTCTGCTCTACAATGTCAAAGACATGGATGAATCCCCAATATCTGTGCGGCTCCATAGTCTCGGTCAGATTAATAGCCTCGAGTGGTCCCCAATGGGCAATGTTCTCCTAATATGCCATGCTCATGGCTGGTGCTGCGTATCTGTTCTTGGTGTGCTGCTCTATAGTAGTGACGTGCCTGTGTCTCATGGCGAATGGTCAGTAGCTGGCGAAGAGATATTTCTGTTGACTCAAGAGCAAAAGCTGTATAACTACGAAACTATGAGGGCTTTTTTCACATCCCATGCGAACTTTGAGACCTCAATCTTGTGCTTTGGAAACCGAGTTCAGATCGACACAGACAAGTCTAAGAGCGCACTTTCTTCGAACTCCTGGCCTAGTGTCCCTATACTCCAGTCTTATACGTGTCTAAACTGGCCAATAACGACTGCAGCTGCCTCTTCGAACGGAAAGTTTATTGTTCTAGCTGGGTCTTATGGACTGATCTACATGTCAATATTGGAGCGTCAGTGGAAAGTGTTTGCCGAAGAGGATATCATGGTTAGAAATGGCGGAGTACTGTGGTACAGAAACTACCTTATACTATCAACTCTTTCAGAGTCAAGCAAGTGTAAGATTGAAATGTACACCACTGCCATCAAAGGCACCAGTGTAACTGACGAGGAAGAGCAGCTACTTGCAAGCATAAACTTTGACTACAATGTTGTCACTATGTCTGTGTGTGAAAAGAGTCAAACTCTGGCTGTTCTTCTGCATAACGGTTTCTTCCAAGTTTACTCCATTGAAGGAGCATCGTTCAATCTGAATACTGAATACAATTTGCTGGAGGTCTTTAGAGCACCTGCTAGAGTTCGCTCTATGGCGCTACTGAGCGACGAGAAGTTTTTGTTCCTCATCGATGATCGGCTAGTTCAGGTGACCTGTCAAGCGTCTGGGTACTCGCGTCGCACTATCCATACCCCTGTTGAGTTTTTTTTCGTCAAAGAAGATGGAATCTGGCTCTTTGATGGACGCGACGTTGTGATTGTTGATCAAATGAGTCTCAAGAAAATAGGCATCCAACTCGATGCCTACCCTATAGGAATCAACACTACAAAGGGTGTGATTAACACGGCTGAATGCTCTGAACGCCTGAGTTTCGATCGTTCGTTCGCCCATGCGGAGCCCATAATCAACTCTGAGGTGTATCTACCGCATCTCTTCGAGGTAACAGAGGATAGCCTGGGTCTGGCCAAGCGATACTGTCATTTGGAGTATTTCGATGATATCATGGAGTCCACTCTCTATCATACGCTTGTGGATGGCTCTTCAAAACTTCCGGTTATCGTTGAAATAACCAAAAAGTACTGTAACTGGTCTGCACTCGCAGCCCGATGCGCTCGTAAAACAGAGACCAAGTACTGGAACAGGTTATTTGATGCATTTGGGGAGCTCCCGGAATCATTGTTTTCACAAGCTCTTGAGGAAAACAGTCTTGACACTGCGGCCGAATATTTGATGATTCTTCAGGCCCAATTCAAAGCAGACCCCGGCGACCAGAACATGATAGAGCTTTTTAAGAAGGCAGCATGCGAAGAAAATTTCGATATCTGTAAACAGCTGAGTGACTTTTTAGCTGCAATTGACCGCGAAGGTAAAACCCTTGATAAGTTCGTGAAAGATCTAGGTATCGAGTCCACACGGCCTCCAATGCCCTGCGAATGATTTTTAAGAAATTCTATACACAATCTTGTCGTTGTTGTTAACATTAATGATATTCCCATTGGTTTAGATATATGTACAAAAAAACTATTCCCAAAGGTGTCTATACTGCTCCGTATTCATCAGGCGCTCCCTATTAATGTCGCGCGAGGTAGAGCCAAGCTAGAAACTGCGGTGGCTAGTAGCTAGTGCTGTACAGACCCCATACTAGTTACATACTGCCTCCAACACAGAGATTGTGCGGTTACGTCTCTGTTCTGATTTACTTGTATGACGACCTTTTTCACCATTGACCTAAGGAGTGTTAAGATGGCTGTATCTCTGTCCTTCAGGGCTAACTAAAGGCAGTCACTCTGTATTGTAGTCTTATAAATATCTTCTCTATATGCTGGAGCTCACCTCACTGGGGAACAAACTTGCCGTCTTGATAATCCTTGAAAGCCTGCATAATTTCCTGTCTAGTGTTCATGACCATAGGACCGTATGCAGAAATGGGCTCATCGATTGGCTTTCCGGCCATAAACACAAACTTGGAGCCCCCGCTTGTAGAGAACTGAACAGTGCTGCCGGTGCGATCAAGGGCGACGAGGCTATTAGCGCCAGCGGTTTTGTCGTTGATGGTGACCTCACCACTGCGCACGAGAGCAGCGCCAACCCACGCTTCTGGGACCTCAAATGAGGTACGAGTTCCTGTCTCAAGTTCAACGCTGAAAAGGCTCATGGGAGTAAAGGTTGTAGCGGGGCCCTTCTTACCATTGTACTCGCCAGCAATAACGTTTACAGTGCCATTGCCTTCAGTGAGAGGAACAGATGGGATGTTTTTGGAAGTAATTGCTTGGTAGCCAGGCTTGGTGAGCTTGTCTTTAGCAGGCAGGTTAACCCACAGCTGAAGCATCTCCAAGGTGCCACCAGTGCGAGTGAAATTGTCCGAGTGCATCTCAGAGTGCTCAAGTCCGCTACCAGCAGTCATCCACTGCACATCGCCAGGATAAATGGTGTCGCTGCAGCCTGTGTTGTCTGTATGTGTGATTTCACCTTGAAAGGCGATGGTTACAGTCTCAAAGCCGCGGTGAGGGTGCATTCCAACACCACGAGGGCGATGATAAGGCTCAAACTTGTAAGGCGCGCCATAATCAAGCATTATGAATGGGTTTAGTTTCACGCCCAGGTTGTTGTAGTCGATCATATTGTGAACTGGCAACCCGTCACCCACCCAGTGTCTGGAGGGGGCAGGGACAACGGCAAGTACTTTTTTGAAATCAGCCATGTTCTTTTTCAACTTTCTGTAGTGTTTTTCACTCGGGCTGGGTAGCTTATATATGATAACCCCAAGTCGGAGCCCCATCGTCGTGCATATGACCTGCAGAATTTCAGTCCTTGCCGGAGGGCCATGAAGATGCAGCACCGAGGACAACGACGTTTCTAGAGTAATCTCGTGAAACCTAGTTCACTTCCAAGCATGGAGGTCCACACTTGAAGATAGACTCGAGAGTGCAATTAGAATCTTCTCAATCTTGAATGGCGCGGTCTCAGGAGTGTGCTGGAATCAGGTCCATTCACCCCAGTATCCGTATGTGTAGCTGAGGGTAATATATAATTACATTTTCTTGGTTTTTGATATCGGTTCAGTAAGATGTTCATACACTGCTCAATATACCCATCCAATAGAGCGTTTTTTTCAAAGAGCGTATAAGTCCCCGAAATTATCGGAAGCAAAAACAATAAAAAATAGAGCATGATTTGAAAATGATCCAGCGAATCAAAAAGCTAAGGAGGTTAATCCTCATACTCCCCGCCTGGGGGTCGAACCCAGAACCTTCGGATTAAAAGTCCGACGCTCTAGCCAATTGAGCTAACAGGGACAATTCAGGTGCGGGGGTTGCAGAACATTCTTGTATCAAAAATATGGTCACGTGACAAATAAAAAATAACCTCCGAACAATAAAACGCAGCTATTCTCCTCTATTTATCGTAGCAAATAGTACTGTTTCTCATACCAATAGACCCCATTATCTATTTAAAATGCTCTTTACACACTTTAGGAGCCAACTTTTTCTTTATTACGATCATTTGCAATAAACTAGTAGATATCACTGTAGAGCAGAGAATCACATAAATAGGTGATGTATTTGTTTGTTTGTTACATTCATCAGCTTTGGCCTAGGTTGTCGGAGGTGTTGAGGTTTAGGAGTAACTCCTCCATGCCACTTCAAGCCACGCCCCTGTATTGCAGGGATTCTAGCCTTGGGTGATATATGATTCTTTTCCTGTATTTATACTCCTTTATAATAACCAAAGTAAGAGCTGGCCTGATGAACCGGCTGGTTACACAAGATATACAACTTGAGTCAACTATTTGGCTAGTACAACTGGCACATGTTAGTTTCTCTGCAAGACATGTATTTATTGGTAGCGGCTTTTGAATAGAATTATTGGTTAAAGTAGAGTTGGGAAGTTTCTGGAAGTTGCCGCAGAAATTATCACACGATAGAGGGTAGGCTAGCAGATTAAAGGGTAAGAGGCACTGCATAATATACAACGGTAAAAACGGTTCACTTCATATTTGAAAATCGATATTTGTGATGATTAAAAGTGGCACAGGTAAGTAAGGCACTTGTGAGTCTCCTCCCGTCTACCTTGAACCCGCATCGAGTACACCCCACGCATACTCAGAATATTTACATGTTTATTGGGATCAATCCAAGATCTAGTCTAAAAGATTAAGGGCTCGATGTGTTGAGAACGGAAACATGAGACTGGCGATAGGGGAGAGGAGGCCACACCATTTGAGCAAAAACAAGTTAAGCGGTGATCGATAAGAACCAAGTGCACGTCGGAAAAAGTGAAAAACAGGGAACGCTCAAGTAGATGAAAAGAGATTGGGTGGTGACATCCGTTGCCTAAGCGCAGAATTAGCCCAACAGGCTAATTAATCCCGAGAGCTCGAATTGAAACAAGTTAATGCCACACGAATATGTGTTTGCAGTGGTGGTCAAGGATGGTGAGATCGGACACATAAACTAGGCGTGTATACATCGCAGGAGACCTCGAGCTAGGTGGAACAACCGGCGCACGCTCTCGGTGTTGGTGCATATCGTCCTCCAACAGTACCCCAAACTCTCCAATTGAGTGGCGTATTCGACCATTTATTTCATCTCGCCCGGAGTAAATAGGCGGTCTTCGGTTTTTTCCGATACTTTATTATAGAGCCAATAAGGCTCTCGCGCGCCTACACCGCGCGCCTTCTAGCTACCTAAATCTGATCTAACTAGTGGGGGTACAGCGCGAAGCATGTAGTCAAGTAATAATCCTGCGATATGACGTCGCTCTCAGTTATTTGCAATCCACAATCGCTGCCTCTCGACTTTCAAGCGCAAATGGTGAGAGAAGTGATTGTCTGTTTGGATGCCTAGAATTACTCATTATAAGAATCCATCCACAGTACTTTCAATTCGAGAAAGCCCCATTAAATTGTAATACGTCTAAAAGTGTTCTTATCGCAGCTCTATTAGGTATGCGAGTATTCATTATCTGTAATCCAAGTTAGAAGGGAGATAAGTCTTCCGCGTATAGATAAAAGTGCTTAAAATGTATGAATTATGAAAAAATATTGCGTTTTTTCATAAAACAACCGGTGATTTAGTAAAGATTACAAAGAAAGTTCTACAATTTGGGGCATTCAGAGCAGCACAAGGAGCACAAATTTTAATTTTTCTCTTACAGAATATATACTTTCACAAGGGCTCCCTTCACAACCACTGCGCCAGTGGTCCAATGGTAGAATTCGTCGTTGCCATCGACGCGACCCCGGTTCGATTCCGGGCTGGCGCAAGTTTTTTTGCACTGTAGACACGCACCTCTCATTTTGGTTTCAGATTGACCCCTATTCGCCTTTTATTTTGTGCACAATGTGTTGGAATCAGGTTAGGGTCTACCCCGGTACCTGTATATGCAAAGCTGTGTGGAATACGTATAAATTAATCTGGGTTCTCAATATCGGTTCAGTGGATTCTTGCTGTACTGTTTAGTCCACCCATTCAATAGATATAGTACAGGCTATAAAATCAGCGTAGGGTCAATTGTAGTACCTGGCCTGTGTAGCTACGTGATACAAGCCACTCAACTGAGATGTTGGCAAAGTAGGGTCCTCAAAATCTAAATGGTATCCTGGCTGTATTAGATCTACCTGCCCAACCATAAAAAAACAAATACAAGAAAGAGCAAGTGAAATCGCCGAGCTGCTCGGGAGAGAAAGCCCACGAGGCGAGCCCTTCCCTGTCACCGGTTGGTCTCTTTAACTAAAATTACTCAAATATGCATCAACACTTATGCAGTGCCTTTAATAAATTTACGGACAAAGTCCTCAGGCTTCTTTTCGACATTGACAGCGAGGTAATCGTCAAAGTACTTCAAGACGTGACACCCCTGTTTCCAGAAGTTGACAGTCTCTTGGAATTCCATGTGTCCCTTGGCCAAAAGGTGGTTGCGAACCCCCATATCTTGTACGTATCTGTTACGTTCGAATTCCTGACGAATTTTGGTACGCACAAGACCAACAGGGATGTTCATCTCAAACATCTCGACAAAATTGGGAGCACGGCGCATGTAGAGACGATAAAGGCCACGAACACCTGCTGCCAAGTCCTGAGGATTCTTGAAGTTTTTTACAGTCTGCGCAAATGCCGTAGCAGTAGTAGGCATTTTGAGTGTATTTCAAAGGTTACTAATTGGTGGGTTTTAGCCTATGGAAAGAGCACCCCCATCTGCGGGTGCTAGGCGGACGTTGCGAACGGACACGCTCCGTTGCGCAAGCAGAGCGCGATGCGTGATATCTAGGTGGATAAAATGGGATATTACCAGTTTTCATAGAGCGTATATAGTTATGAGTAGATGCCCTGAGTGACCATTTGAAATTGGTCATAGAGACGAGTGTACACGCTTCCATAACTCTTAAATATGAGTGTTTTTTCAACAAATGCATCTGCTTCCGCTTGTGACAAGTGCAGATTAAACCTTTGGCGAAGTTGAAGAGCTGTCGAGACGCCGCTCTGAAAGCATGGCAATCTGGACTGGACGCTCATAACTTCTATCATTCGAATAAACTCGTCCGAATTAGCGCGAAGGACGCGGAATGCCTGCTGCATCAGTTTAACAAATTCTTTGTACAGTTCCGAGCCCACGCCGCCCATCAGTTCAACATATTCGTGCGTGAGCTTAAAGGGAGCTGCTTCAAAGCCAAAATGCCCAGGGGAATTAGAGAGCATGAAACCAAAGTCGATGTGGATAATGTGACCCTCATTGTCCAGGAGAATATTACCATTGTGACGATCTTTGATTTGTAGGAGGTAGCAGAGTAGTGAGTATGCAGCTAACGACTTGATGAAGTTACGCACAGCTTTTTTGTAAGTGCGGCTATTGCGGGAGCCGAACTTCTCTTCAAAGTGTTGGCTCAGCTGAGGAACTTTTTCAACTCCTTCACCACTAGCTTGAGGGATTACTCCAGATTTTTTCGACAATGCCTTTTTGATGGAATGGATAGAGAGGCCGTTGGTAATCGTTTCAACCAGGCCCGAGGAGCTCGAAGTAACTAAGATTCCCATCTTCTTGACCCAGACATCGACACCGGCTTCCTTCCACAACTTTTGTGACCACTGTATCAATTGTGAGGCAAGCGCCTCTTGCCTAAGATCATCACCGGTTTTGATAATGACACTGAAAAGGTCCCAGTTTGGGTAAGATCCATAAGGCGAAGCTCTCCGAATACGCTCTTTTCTAGCATTCCAGTCCTCGCCAAGATTAGCCGCACTTGGGTCGTCACTTGATCCCAGACCACCGACCTTCATATCGTTCTCCAATTTGCGATCACCAGCCTCTCCACTTACGAGGATATCATGATCCTGCATTGCCTGCATATTGTCGATAATTTTGGCCTTGATGGAGGCAATCTCTGCCTTGGGCAGCTTAGCACCGTCGGCGCCTTCAAGCTGGGCAATGATGAGGCTAGCTGTTCGCATTTGGACAACAAGCTGCTGTATTTCGTCGTTGTTATTTGGCTTGGAAGCCTCCCTGTCGCTGAGATCTTTCTCGCGCAGGGACCGAACGCTCGGGCTACGGGGTGATTTCTTGAACTCTTCAATATCATTGATGGAGTAGCCTGAAATATCTCTTTCTACGAGTGGGAGCTCACTCTCAATGGTTGGGGTATGTAGAGGCTGCGGCGCCTCCCTGAAATTACGCTCAAATAAATACTTTCGCTCATCGGGTGTGCGGAGAATGTAGCGGTTACGGTGAGTTGTGGGATCGAACGAGACGTCGTCTTTGAGATACTCTACCAAGAGCAAGAATGGTGTCTTTTCGGCACTGTTGAGCACAGTGGCTTCACTGGGAGAGATGCGAACAATACGGTGCTGGCGATTTTCTGTGGGTAGGTCCAGCAACCATGGGATATCAACTTCTGCAGGGAGATCGCGATTTAATAGGGCAAGTTCCAGTTGTAAAGCACTGAGGCGTGCTTGCTTGGGAACAGAGACGAGCTTGTTGGCGATAGTTTGGAGAGAATATACAAACTGGGTCTCGCACTTGAAATAGTTCATGACAAGCTGCCTGTGTGATGAGATACGGTCCATGTCAGTACTACTTCTTCTTGTTGGTACGACTGGATCAGTGACATGAAGGTTCGGCAAGGACTTTGCCATGGGATGGATTTCGGGGGCCGGTGTCTGCTCGTCCTCTTGCTCGTTATCATTCTCTTCCACTCCGGGATCCGTTTCTTGGGGTGCTGCTGCACGCTTGAGCAAAAAAGTGCGCTGCCTTCTGCCTTGGGCAGTCACCAGCGGTTTGATTGCCTGTGCGGCCTGTGGTACCAGCGCGCCGAGAACCATAGACGCTAAAACGAGTGCAGGTGAGGCATTATCTCGCATAGCGCCATGATCTGGGGGCAGGCTACTAAAAAGAAGTTCCTGGAGTTTATTGTAGAGGCGTTTGGATACACCAAAACCATATGTTTGGGGTAGGTCTGCGAGGTCAGTGATTGCTGCTTGCAACTGCCAAAATACCAATAAAGTGCAGTGGGGCGACCGTGAACAGAGCTCTACTAGGTAGTTCTCGAGGGCAGCGCTATCGGTTTCCACCGTAACGAATACGTGTACTAACTGAGGTAGGTAGAATGTCACCTCCGCATCAGGGTACGAGCGCAGGCGTTCACAAAGCTTCCAGACTATACCAACATTGCTATTGTATCTTACAATATGGCTAACACACTGAAATACACTGAATTGTGGACTCTCAATTAGCCGGAGCAGCATGCTATGACCTCCTCCGTCCATGTCAGCTTGGGAAAGCCTGTATTGGGCTAGAGAAGATGTAGTGAGATGGTGGGGACGGTGCCGGCACGCTGCGTTGCGCGCATATCTACTATTAATTAAATAATGTTGCTGGTTGCATACCAGACAGTACCTTGTAGGACTGCTTGTTCAGCTCAAAGTGCTAGAGGGCCTGTTGAATGGAGCTCTCTGGACGCGCAATCACGTATGTTGGGGGTCTTGCGGCCCTGGAATTGCTTTAAGTCCTATCTTTGGTGGCTCCCCCCTATTATTGATGGCTGCTATACTTGGGGTTCCGGGGAAAGTGTGGAAAAATAAAAGCATCCCGCACATGGTCATGCTTGAGCCAAAAGCATAAACCGTTCTGTCGTCAGAATAACACGGGATCGAGTCGGATGGGGAGCTACACATTCCTGTGCTTAACATCGTCAATAAAAGGTTCATGAATTGAGAAGGAACTACCACGATGCCTTTAAAGGCAACCACACCCGATCAGGAAGTAGGCCTCACGAGGAGCGATTGTGGGGACTCAATTCGGTACCGAAATACCGCGGAGATATAAAATTATCTATGCTAATACAGGACGCGCAGCAATAGCTGTGGCCAAACGCACCCATGCCCTCATATCTCGCGGCAAGAGTATTGGGGCGGTCGCCACCATGGACCACAGAGAGTTGGAAAAGATTCGCCAGGGCATCGGAAGCCAAAAATCGCCAGAAGCCGATGAGAACTCGAAGCAGCAGCAGGAGATGAAAAACTCCGTCTTATCTCAGGTCCTGACACCGGATGCACGGGAGAGGCTGAGCCGAATCAACATGGTTCGACCCGAAAGAGCCCAAGAGGTGGAACAAATGCTGGTGCGGCTTGCTACGTCGGGGCAAATTCGCTCTAAAATCAACGAAGATCAGCTCGTAGACTTGCTTGGTCGCTTGAATAAAGAGAAGGAGAGTAAAGTTACCTTCCACCGCAAATACGACTCTGACGAGGAGGATGAGATCATTCCTGCGCAGGGCACCAAGAACGAAGGAGACGACGAAGACGATGACTTTTTTGACTAGGGGAGCGCAAAACTCCAGCCTGTTGGGCGAATGAACTTGTTATGCAGTCTATGGAGGGTTCTACGAACATCAAGCCCCGGTGTTTGAGAGACAATTGAGCCTTCAAAATGCTATACTGGTGGATATATAGATTTAGAGTTGGATGTATTATACGTAAAAGAGGTGCTTGCCTGCAAACCACCAAAAAGGGAACTAATATCGTAACCAGGAGGATACGTTTCATGGCTGAGCATTGACTGCATATGGCTTAAAACGTGTTTGTGCTATGTTACACCACATGCCATCGCTAAAATATATCTCACGGTCGATTGAGTTGCTCAGGTCACGGAGATCAAGTGGGCACACCCTAGCGGTGTCTTGTAGCCACCGCGTAAGTGCAGCGATCTCAGAATCGTCTTTGGAGCGGAATGAGGAGTCTGTCACCACTGCGAAAACAAGGTTGGGGCGTATACTTGAAGTTAAAAGTCCTCTCAAACTGGGAACGGTGACCGGAAAGAAGGAAATTAATTCTAGTGCGGGAACGATGGCAGAATTCAGCATCAGATTAACCATGGATGGTTGCAGATTGCAGAGGAACAATCGCCGGAGACTGAAAGAGTTGATATTCACAGTAATATCTGGGGCGGCCTGTTCCATATCAAGCTGTGCCTTCTCGGTGTATTTGGAACCAACTAATTTGAGCTCTTCCAGTATTGAGCTATTGACTTGTACCTGGGAACTCGGCATATGCACTTTGTCCCAGAGATACTCGTGATCTCTCTGGACGCAAATGTAATTTGGGTACAAGTGGAGTTGAAGAACCCTCGATGTGGGGAAATGTAAGCTCTCCCAGTCCACAAAAGATAGAATTAAGGTGTCGATAAAGGGGATGCTAGTTATCGGATAATTTGGGTCGTGTATGAGGGCAGCCGCGGAAAAGGATCGCAGGTTGGGCAATTCTTTGAGTATTCCTGCGCTAATGACTGAAGCAGCTATCACACTAATGTGCTCCTTGGCTGCATTTGATAATTTGAAGCATGAGCTGGGGCTTTCATAGGAGGAGCAGCGAATTTCGAGCAGCACATTTGGAAAATTGTTCATTAGTGTGTTTACCGTCCAAACAGCGTCCTCAAGATGGTGGCAGGCAACAGAAATGGACTTGAGACCGCTAAGCTTCTCACAAATACTAGAAATTGCCACCACCAGATCGTTTGCTTCTTGGCTACTAGTGAAAATAATCTCTGCGGTGCTGATCGTCGACACAACGTCTGGGCAGATGTAATTATCCCGAATCGCTGAAGCAAACGTACAGCCCTCATTCTTGAAAGACGAAAAAGTGGCTTTCCGATATAACTTGTCGATAACTAGAGCTCTTAGCTCTCTATTTACAAACATCAGAGGCAGAAGTTGTGGGCGGGGAATCTGGTCCAGAATCTGGCACCAGACCGATACAGGCAGCTGTGTATGTCTTGAATTCATTTCTATCGGCATTACTGCCCTGATATCTGTCAACAAGGTGGACGTCTCTCTTGGTGCCCAAGCGGAGTTTATATAAAAGGATGTCAAAGCTATGTAGATTAACCCTAACCCCATGAAATAGGCATTTTTAGAAGGAGGGCCTATTCGGTATGTATTTAACTGGAGAGAGCAGGGAGCTAGGCTTGCTTGACTGGCCTGAGGCAGAAAACTTTCCTTGCATTAATGAATTACAGAACTCTCGACGATGCACTTTTATGCATGGAACATTATTCCATGGACATTCCAATGCATAGAGAGGGGTGGCTTACGTCACTAAGATGTGACGACTTGGGGTGAGGGACTTGCGCCACCACACACATTTCTAGGCGCACCACGGATTTTTCTTGTATAATCAGTGTATTTACGTAATTTTTAAAGGTGTGGCGTCGTTGGTAGAACAGCCGACTCTCTAAATAGGTATAATCCTCCGAGTTGACGGTAATTAATAGATAGTCTACCGATTTATTGCCTACGAGTGGTGGATGTGCCACTTTTTGTCTAAATCTCCCTCACACATAAGCTTGGCGCTTTACATTCCTTCAATCTGCGAGATTGGTATATATTTGACGGTGATTGAGCTCTGAGAATAACTTTTAGGGATTTTGCAGCTTCATTGCTTGAATTGATGCTTTCGCTATTCTAGGACTGGTGTGAAATACTATACGATGCGGGTAGTGCTCTCGGTGTAAGCCAAGTAGCTCTTCTTACGAGATTCTCGAATGAATGTGGCCAAAATTGATCGCAATCCTCTTCACCTGTTTGTAGGTTTTATCTCAAGTGATTAATATGGCTGGTATATCGCTGACCAGTTGTTAATGCACCTTCAGCGCCTATATGTACGTTGTATGCAGGCTACATTCTAGCTCCATCGCAAGAGGCAAGCACCACGAAGCCACCCACAACGAGGGTGCCAGATGAGTTTCGCACTTATCACAGGGGAATGAGTGATGAGAGACTAGTGAGAACTAGCCTCACATGCTTTGAATGTCAAGAAGGGCTCGCCAGAGAGACAGCTCCAAGCATGCCAATTGAACACTTTAAAGAGTTTATGTAGTTGCCATATCTTTTAAATAAATCCACTTGATTGAGCTTGGTGGCCTTTGCAATGAGCTGGCGCAACTCTTCACCTGTCGGTACCTGCGATACTTGATGCTTTTACAAGTTTTCACAGACCTCAAATTTTGTTCCCTGGTATTTCACTCTGTACTCCAAATGACAAAATGTGGTCTAGATTTTTGAGAATCGATGACGTCAGCGCGTCGTGGTGCGCCTAGACAAACGTGTGGTGGCGCGGGTTCCCCACGTAAAAGAGGAGAGTTCCAGCTGGTCGCCCCAACTCGGAAACTCGGGTGAAACAGAGTTTCAAATCACGAGGCGCAATGGCTTTTGAAGCGAAATGGCTTTTGAGAGCGTCAAGTAGTGCGTAAAGGCTACTCCAAGAGTTTTCCCGAGAGATTGAACCACTCTCTAGACACTGGCCCACCTTACTTTACCCCGGCAACTGACTAGTGCCAGAGTCTCATTGAGCTGGAACGTGCCTATCATCTCGGGTAGTTAGTATTGTGGGCCTGTTGGATACTACCGGCATGATACATGCTATGACAGCCATTAGTGGCCAGATAAGCGTTTAGCCAAGTTAACGATCTAGATATACCCATGGAGGAACTCTTTACCCTAGCTTGCAGGAGACTAATTCTATATCTGGTTTTAACAGGGCCCTTCGAGGCTGTAACTGCGTCACGCTCCCTATATATATACATCTCGATAGCATGAAAAGGAGAGCTATCTAGTTAAAGTCAAGGTATAGGTGTATAACGACCCCGAAGCCTAAGCGTACTTATCATTCTCTTCACGGGCTTTCCGCTTGGGCCACACTGGTTAAGAATTGAGGAACCAAATTATTAATGCCTTTCTTGAGCTGCTACGATTAAGCTTCTTTTTACGTCCACTCGATAACCTGATTCAGTAGATGCTTTGGAGCTTGGACTTTAACTGGGTGGGATTGGTCGCTAGAAGAAGCAGGCAACTATATTTTCAACGGTTAGCAGTAATTAAAGGAATAGATAAGATGATTAAAAAAAGGTTCAGAGAACACTGATAGGTATTTCGTCGTGAGCGTGCTCGTGTAGGGCACGGGCTGCTTTGGACGACGGCTCAATTGCCTTCGCTATCAGCGGTAGTCGATCGAGCATGGGATCTTGTTTGAACTCGGGAATCATGGCGGTAAGAAGATCCTTCACATGCTGCTCAGCGGCCCTCAACGGCCCATGCACTATCTCGATCTGCACCTGCATCTGGGAATATGGTATACGCCCCTCGGGTATTTTTGCGAGAATACTGTTGCGCAGCCGCGATGGAATATTTATCTCTTTAACAGACCCCAGGTTGATGTAGCGATAAACTATGCTTGCCAAATGCTGCCAGGAGGACATCAGGGACCCTCGACAGCCCGGGTCAGCTGCGACAGCTCTATACCTCGACTCGAACTCATAAAGGTCATAGAGGAACTCCAAGTTTTCACTTGCATGGAGCCTCTCAATTGTGTGGTCAAAAATCATTTTGAGGCCGGGATCTTCAAAAATATCATCAAGCTTCTCCACCGGTTGAAGGTTGCAACTGGTGATAGTCTGCCAATGCGGCGCTGGAGAGATATCTGCATCGAGCTCTAGATCTGTACACCAGCGACACATTAGATGCCCTCTATGAGCAACACGGTACAATGTGGTGCGGGATATCTCTGTGGAAAAATCATCGGAGGCTGTGATTTCGTCCAACAAAAGATCGTCGATACGACGAACATACTCCCTGCTAACAAACATCTTAGCAATACGTTGTGCAACAGTTGGATTCATAATATTAGTGCAGTCCATAAGCCACTGATAGATCCCCCGACCACTCAGCACATAATCTACCTGATACTCCTGTTTGGTATCCAGAGTCTGGAATGTGACGTTCTGGAACAGACGGATCCCATCACACTTGTAATACTGACTTAGGGAATTGCCATGCGGATGAAGTAGCCATTGATGCCAGTAGGGGCTACCGTCTTTCTTGCCTTTATCTGAATATGGGTTGGGCTTATCCCCAAGCATTCGGTTCCAAAGGACCATCAGCATGGACTCGCTGATTTCGGCATAGTTGCCCCCAAGCTCATGATGAAGATGCAATAGGTTCAGAGTGTTGAGTGCGGACTTGAACAGTGTCTGCTTATAAGAGTGTTGCACATTGAAGTTAATGCAAAATGCCTCAATTATTGCGATTCCTTTGGCTGTTGGCTGTAGCAGCATGTTTTTTGTGGGCGCTAACTGGCCACGCTCGTCCGGAGAGTGCAGAAGATGGGCATCGAGATATTTTTGAATCAGAGGTTTGATCGCATCGTCAGGCATAGATATGCAGACATCCGAGAAATGGGGACCATAATTGAGTCTGTAATTGAGCTGCCTCATGCTGGTATAGGCCTGCTGGATATTGAACGAATAAGGATATCCACCAGTGAAGAGTTTTCTTTTCTTGCAATCCTTGAGCTCAAGGCTCAGCATTATGATGGAAAATGTGGACTCAAAACAATCGTAGCGTGCCATTGATGTTTCTAGGCAAAGTGAGGCGCGTGCTGGTTATGTAGCTGCGGGTGCTTATGGCCTGCATGATGCTCATGCACAAAAAGCAGGGAGGTTACTCGGAACAAGAGAAGTATTTTGTCAAAAAGCTCTAATGACTCGGACTTGAATTGGTTCAAAATACCTGTCAGGTTATAAAACCCTGGCTGCTGAGAACTTTGATGGGTCTCGAGCACGCAAATGAGGCTCATGGCTTTCTTCATCTATTCAGATAGGTAGATATCACGCACTGAACTAGCATCTATGTACTCAAAACGTCCCAGTCATACAGAGTGCCTCTTGAAGCTCCAACCCACCGGACCCACATCTTCCCCCAAAGGATTGGTTAGCTGACAAAAAATCTACCTACAGCATGCATGTGCATACTTGTTTTAGGGTTTTGCAAATTTAGCAACGCATATTTCCCTCTATAATTCCTCTATTGTTGGAGAAGCTGGACAATTCGTAGTATAGCCAAATATGTGGCAATAAGGCTATTTAAACATCGGTAAAACCGCTGAAATTACTGACTAGAGGCGGGTTTCGACTCTGCAGTATGGTCTAAAATAAGCAGCACGCATCAGACCTGTGCATACCAGTTATCAAAAGTAGTAGCTGGTGAGGGGTACTTTTGGAGTGAATTGATAGAACTAGAGACTATTTCAGTACGAGGTGATCGACTAGGAGCAATTGTTATGCCTGTAGCCCTCAAGAGGGTCTGCGTTGTTTACCGGTCCCACAACGGTTGGTTGGTCTCAACAGTCGCTTAATTTTTGCGGGGCTATTCGCCGTGAGAAATTAAATACATTAATGAGGCTAATCTAGGGACTAATTTATTATTTGTAGAATTCTATTACCCATGATTCTTTTTGAAGGTCGACCATAGGACCATAGACCATAAGGAAGAATATTTATTTTCCACTTGCCAAGTTTAATCACGATCCTGTGTCGCATTTCCCAGTGGGTGTTTGTCGAAACCAGCAACTACCAGAGCACATGAGGCTCTTTATATCCAGTTTGTGTGTTAAGATTGAGATGTGTGACACCTATCCACGCAATGGCCAGGAGGGCTGCCTAAGAATCACAAGCGGCCCCCGTGGATTGCTTCGTTGATTGTGATAAGCATTGTACGGCAGAGCTGTGCTCGGATTTGAAGATTGTGCACGCGTTCACTTGTCAAATAGGCTCGACTTGATATCGAGGGTAAGCCCCACACATGGTCCGAGAAGGATGCGATCGAGGACCCTGAACAGCACTAATGAGAATAGCAGGCGGCGACCCAGGGTGGTAGTACACTGGTACCTTATTTAAGGTCTATCTCAATCCTAAAATCTAGCAGGCATATATAGCTCTATTCATCTATATCGATATCACAATTTCGCTAATTTTTCGCCAATGATCTTGTCACCGCTGCGATTTCTATAGACTTTGCGGAGGATCTTGCCAGAAGGGTTTTTTTCAATCTCGTTTACGAGTGAAACACCTCCCCAGAGACGCTTGTGACGGGAAACTCTTTTGTTGAACCACTTGATGATACTAACTGGGTCAGCGCCAGGCGTCAAGACAAGATATGCACGAGGCCGTTCGGTGGTACCGTCTTCATCGGGGACACCAATCACCGCTGCATCAGTCACATTCTCATGTTCCACTAGAATTCCCTCAAGCTCGGCGGGAGCCACCTGGTGGCCCTTTGACTTGATAAGTTCCTTGATGCGATCAACAAGCCAGCAAAGACCATCCTCGTTAATCACGCCGACATCTCCCGTGCGCAACCATCCACCCTCCACAAGTGTCTCATCAGTCGCCTCTTTATTGTGCAAGTAGCCCTTCATCACTTGGGGACCACGGATCCACAGCTCGCCTGATGAGCCCTTTGAAGCATCTTTACCAGTCTCTGGGTCGACAAGACGCATTTCTGTATCAGGAAGAAGCCATCCCACAGAACTCGGCTCGTACGCACCGGTATCATTGCCACAGCTGTGAGAGACCGGGCTCATCTCGGTCATACCATATCCCTGGACACAGTCGACTCCAGGGAATCGCTTCTGGAAGACATCAACAACGCTTTGCGATAGAGGGGCAGCACCACTCTGCATAAGACGCAGGGTTTTTCGGAGTTGTGGCACAAGTGGTTCAATCTCAGGGATCTTGGCTAGTGCAATAATAACTGGTGGTACAACAAGAAGAACCTCAATCCCATACTTGAGGCAGCCAGCAACCACATCTTTAAAGTCAAATTTATGAAAAACCACCAGGTGTCTGCCGGCAAATGGGAGGGACCAGAGAAATGCATTCAGCCCGTAAATGTGGCTCATGGGCAAAGGAGCACCAATGATATTACCAGCACTGAGAATTGCCATATCCATGCTGTATTGCTGCAAGACGTTAGCGTAAATGTTCACTTGGGAAGTGATAACGCCCTTTGGCAGGCCCGAGGTACCCGAGGAGAAGCAATAGTACGCATGCTGCTCGTACGGATCCACTTTAGCTGCTTTGGCCAAACGAGCGTGGGGATCGGCAATCAACTCATCAATAGTATTGTTGATCTCGCTCAGCTTTCTGACAGTACACTGGTGGTCGGCAATCTGCAGCCCTTTACGAACCACGTCCTCATTGAAATCGCTCACAATGACGAGCTTTGGCTTCACCATACGAACCTGGTGCGCCAGTTCATCGGGTGTATACATGATATTGCTGGGTGAAACGATACCGCCAAGCAAAATCGTGCCCATATGGATCGACTGCAGGTGGATGTCATTGAGGGTGCTGAGCATCACCACGTCGTCTTTGCCGATCCCATATTGAGCCTGCAAATGGTACCCAAACTTGTAGACACCATCCTCAACCTGCTGATTCGTGAGAGTTTTACCGGTGGGGAAGTCGGTGAAAGCAATACTATCTGGTTTGCGGTTGGAGCGACACGCTTCAAAATATAATGGGATCACATTCTCTTTGGCCACTTCTCCAATAGAGGGGAATTTAGAAGTGTAGATGGTCATGGCTGAGAGGAAGGGAGTTTGTGGGGTTGGTACCCGCTTTATATAGATTAGCTGCATGTGTGGGGTTCGGGAGGTGACGTCTAGTGAGGGGCCACCATTCGACCCACAGAAGCGGGGATGAGAGAGATTGGATTTTCGAGGAAGGGTGAGCAGTGTAGGAGAGGAAGGAAGACATCAACTAGTCATATCAGCCAGGGCATACACGGCTTGCTCGCTGTGTTTATGTGATTTTTCAGAATTCGGTTCTGGAGGTGCATGAACCCCGCATAATCTTGGTTAGCCGATGAACGGTTGAGTTGCGTCTCGAACAAAGTCGCCCAAGGCTCCTATACCTGATCACAGGGCAAGACTACTTAAAGATCCATTTGTTTTGGGCTACATCTTTTTGTGCGTCTCACTAATTGCTGCCGACACGATTGTTATTGGGGAAATACTGGAAAAGAAATAAATATAATATTTAATCATTCTACACAGATGATGAATTAATCAGAAAGCACCAAAAATCATCTCTAATGCTCTTGAGGTTCTCTGGAGCGCGAGGGCGAGAGAAATGCATAAAAATGTATATAGCTGCTCCCACAGCTCTAATTTGAGAAAGTTCAGCGATGGTTTTCCATCAAAAATCTCACCACAAAATCTTGATGGAGCAGGATGCTGAATTGGACGTAAGGTATAATAGAAATAGCTAATTGGTGATGCTCGATATCTAGCTACTATATTCGAGCACCCTGGAATGGTCTCCAAACCAGATGACTATGATTACTAACACAAGACTTTTCATCGAATTCTCAAAGTACAGTCTGAAATCTTTGAAAAATCTGGCTTTCAAAAGACCACCCTGGTAGCCATTCTAGCCCCGTTTCGGGGCTGTAGCGTAATGGTTAACGCGTCAGACTTCGGATCTGAAGATTGCAGGTTCGAGTCCTGCCTGCCTCGCACCCCTTTTTTTTCCAGTGCAGTGACAAATTGCCGTTAATCGATACCGACGCAATTCAAAGGAAAAGGCAATGCTTTCGCAGAACAGTGCCACCATAGCGATGCCTAACTGAATTCTGTTGAAGCGTAACTTGTGATGACTCTAGACAGAGGAGAATGTGTGCGTTTTGAGGCTCCAAACAAACCTCAGAGAAATCAATGAGTCAATCAATTGCAGCTGTCCAAGCAAAGTCAGGCTCAAACGGATGTCTTGAAAGGAGCCGAGCCAACCTGGCTTTACTTGAACCGCATACGGCCGCTATAAACTGAGAGTGCGTTTGCTTGCACGGAATATGCCCCTCAAAAAGATACCTGCAGGGTTGCTCCTCAGGAGATTCACAATCTCAGCCCCTCAAGACTGTGAATGCATGTTTGAGTTGCGAATACCCAGGGGTCAGGACATGTTGCAAAACTTAGCGGCCAACAGATCAAGCAAGCGTTGTCGCTCCATGACTCGACAGTGATTGATAAACAGAAGTTGTTGTTTTCTGCACGCAAATTACATTGTCCGTGACGTCGTGCATTTGATGTAGATTAATTGACGGATCGAGAGCCATTCTTGAATAAGATGAAAGCTGCTCAACTCCCGGAATAGAGCAGCCTGAGATTCTTCACGCAGCCATTATCCAACACTTTGCCTCCTTGTTTTGCGTCTTCGCGTTTCGGGCTAGAGGTTTGGGGCTCATGCAAGTGCATTGAGTTTATGCAGGGTGTACATTCCGGGTGTGGAGGAATAATTCAGGCCAATTAAATATATTTAGATATGATTTATTGAAAAGCAAGACTATCCGTTTCTTCAAAACCTCGCAACACCCACCGCGTTAGCTGAGATCGTCGCTCAGCAAACGCCACCAGGAATGTAAGACGCGATGTTTACTTCCTACAGTTCGCCGTCGATGCAGAGATCACAATCCGAGTCGTGGGATAACGAAGTGGAGCCACTGAAAATCAAAAGCGCGCTAACACGACGCGGCTCCAAGGCAAAACTGAGGGGCCCCCGCGAGTTTTCGCCTCTGATTGGATCCTCCAGGCCGAAAAAGGCGGTAACTTTTGATCGCACGGATGAAATCATCACATACGAGCAGTTGACCCCAGAAGTATACGATGATTGGCGGTTCAACGAGCAGGAATATGAGATTGCCGAGTCATTTGAGGAGAATCCGCTCCATGTACTGCCCTCTATCCCTGAGACGACCGGCATCGAAAAGTCAATGAGCGAGCCCTCTCTGCACGCTGCGCTTCATGAAAATAGACTGAGTAGAGATGACCGACTCGAAGCTATGATGGAAGCCTCCCCTATCCCCTCGTTTCGCCCTGGCCACAAGCATAACGACTCCTGGCGTGGGTCGTGGGGCACTATTCGCGAGAGCCTTGGGGGTGAGCAAGCGGCCCAGTTTGAGGCTACCGAGAGTCCGCGCGTGGAAGAGAACTATCTGTTCAAAGAGCTGCCTGATATCACCCGCAAAGAAAGCCTTCAGGATGAGCAGCGCAGACCCAAAACGATTAATATGCGCCCAGATACCCACAAGGCTCAGCTTGACCGCTCACACTCTCAGCGCAAGAGAGCAATTCGAAGTATCCTAGAGAATGGTTCAAGGTCCAAAAACATTGCAACAATCACCGAGGAGGAGGAGCCTGACACGTCTCGTGTTTCTCAAGCTAATGATGAATGTCGTGCTGATGTGGACGATTCCCTGCAGCCTCCCGAAATTCCACCTCACGCTGCGAATCCTCAGCTTACAATTGCAACGTCAAGTCCAAACGCCAGCCCCAACAGAGCCAGTTCCAGCTATTTGACACCGAGATCGATCCCCATCAGTCCTTCTTTGGAAAGCGTCGCTACATTTGAGGCTAACTTTGCCAGCGTAGAGCGTGCCGAATCATCTTTCCCCGTCCTGACCTCGGTAGGTAATCCTTCCAGAGCACATGGCCACGACTTTAATTTTGAAAAGACAAGGACCTCTACTCCCTCGAGTCACCCTTTGCCAAATCCACCGCGCAGAGTTCCATCACCTATTCATGAGGTTGCAGAGACTAGTAATGAAACTGATACTGCTTCTGCGGCGGCCTTGAAACCCTCTGAGCTGCCTCAAGGAGATATCAAGTTTGAGAATTCCACAGCCGATCACATCCCGGAAATCGTAGCTGCATTGTCTCCTACGGAATCTACAAGCGAGGGTCAAGAAGAAGATGAAGCCCAAAGAGAGCCCCAGAATGATGAGTCGGCGCGCTCGTTGCGCATCAATAGCTGGTCGAGATGGGAGACCACTGAAGATGTCGAGAGAGCTTACATGAATCCTGCCAGTGATAGTGAGCATTCATCTACTGCCGAAGATGCCAAAGAAGTCTCGTCTCTTAGTGATGTGTCTACCACCGATGTTGAGGAAGGGCAGGGCGTAGATGATGCTACTCCCCTAGCGCTCCCCCAGATTCCAAATCGTTCCAGCAGTCAGAACACCAGTATCAATTTACCCGAGCTCTCTTTGTCTCCAGCTGGCCTTGACTCACACATGTTTGATTCGTCTAGTCACACGAGCTCTTCTCTTCATGCGTCGCACATTATTGGCGGGTACAGTACGTCTGGTTCAAATGCTTCGCAAGCTCCTAATACCTCGGGTGTGTTGCGCGATATTGATTCTCACCCTGCGAGTTTGGCTGACGCGAATGTTTCCGCGATTTCGATTCCAACTGCACAGTCCCGTGCGCATGTGACCCCCTCTATCTCTCGTGGCTCCATTAACACTACCAGTTTTACACCAAACGTTCCCAAGTCTGCCTCTCAGCTATCTATGGGTAGTGATGCTATGCCCACTTCTAACTCTCAGCGGTCCATTGCTGGAAACAACACGTATGACTTTGATTCGTCCACCATTGCCGTGCATGAGAAACACTACACCTCCAAACCTCGTCCAATCGCTGTTCAAGAAGAAGATGAAGAGGAGTATAAGCCAAGAGAGCAGTTTTCGGTTCACGTTGATGCTCGCAAGGCACCTCCATTGACAAATTGGCCGAAACCAGACTCTTCGCCTGGTGATGCGCGACTTCTCGAGAACACAGCGGCGCCTGAACCTGTATATAACCGCCACGAGGATCTTGATCGTATTCTTGAAAACAGTGTAACTCATGAATCAATTCATGTTTCTGACCACGATTCTAGCGTGGAAGCTCTTCGTCCTCACCCAGAGTTCTCTTTTGTGGAAACAAGAAACGTCAGTCCTCTCATGGTTTCTCCAGTCACTCAAACAGTGTCGGGCGAAGCAGGAGATGTTGTTGATCAGAGTAGCGCTTCTGAAAGTTCCAGTGTGTCGAGGGTCTCCATGAAGAAGTCACCAGAGCTTAAAGTTTCAGCTGACACCCAATTGAAGAATGTTCAAAGAGAAAAGGCAGATGTCTCCGAAAGTGTGGAGCATTCTGTGGCCCACACCACGACTGAAAATAACCTCAATGGTGATGGAAAGCACATTGAGGTTGACAGGCCTATTGCTGGGCCCTTTGAATCTTCTCCTCAAGCCAATGCGCCCCCACAGCTTCAGGACTCCACTTCAATTGAACCCCTGGTGATTCGGAACATGGACACTACTAAAGATAAGTTTGAGAGTGGTACCCCAATTGACCAAGTAAATGTGTCGCGAGAGAGTTCAATCCACCGTGAGGCTTCTACCAATATGATCTCTCCACCGACACCCTCTCAAGCATTTTCTAACCCCGGAAGTCGTGCACCTAGTGGCTCCTCTACTGTTGATAATACCGTTTTGCATACACCTTTTGCAGATGACTCGCTGCTCAACTATGCCCGCCGCCCAGCTGCTCCGCTTGGATTCTCGCCAGATGTGCAAGCACCTGAACTCAACGAGAAGTTCCACTCACCCAACTTGCACCAGGATGAGCTTGTGCTTGATAGTGATTTGAGCGAAGATGAGGCAAATACTGGTGAAAACGATTGGGTTACCGAAACTGAGTCTGAATTTGGCTCGAATCGCCGTATTGGTGGCTTTAGCTCATCTTTACTTGGCTCAGAGTATAGTTCTCACATTCCTGGTCGAATTCCCACATTTCAGGCAGATTCCGGCCGTCCTGTCTCGGCCAGCGACATTCAGGAATGCTTTGGATCGGAGCGCTTTTCTACCAATGATTTCAGCTCTCAGGCATTCGGCTACCCTAGCACCACAGGCTTCTCTACTGGTTACTCGACTACGATGCCCAACAGCACAAAGTCTCGTTTGTCTGCCGAGTCTCTTCGGGAGGACTCCATGTTCAGCATGCAGCTCGGTCAAAGTATGGACGACTTCAGTGCAGACTTGAATCGTGTAGCCTCTTCTGCGACAGTAGATGGTATGGAGTCAGATACAGGCTACGTTTTACGCGAGAACGATAGTTTGATTTTTGCCAACTCTGACCGTATCTTCAAAACTACCCGGCGTCGTACCACAACTCGCCGCAAGCCAGCTCCGGCAATTGAGAGCTTGGAGACCCACCAGGAAGAGGCAGAAGAAACCAATGATTACGACCAGAGCTTGAGTGTTCGTAAGAGAGATGAGCAGAATAGCTTCGCAAGCCGCCAGCCTAGCCATCTCGTCATGGACCGCAACGCGACTCCGCAGAAAGCTATCAATCAACGCTCCAGTAGCGAGAACCCCATTGACTCTGATACTCGTGTTTCTGGTGAAGCGAGGGTGAGCAGCTCAAACTATGGTGGCTCAAGAGATGCTAGTGCTGCAACTACAGCTGGTCACCGAGGTGCGAATATGAGTGTTGAGCTTCCAGACAGATCTGAAGCTGAAGTGATGCCCACTGCAAAAATCAGTGAGCGCTCCCCTCAGAAGGATTCTACTATTCATATTGATACCCGCAAAGCCCCGCCTCTCTTGAGTCGTATGGCCGATATCGAAGAGGTTCGTGAGACTCCTCAATCTCTCTCACAAGACAAGTTTAGGCAGGAGCACCCTACCCATGAAATTCTCCCGCCTCCTTCTGCTGAGCATCACCATATGCCTCGCCCTGCAAGCAGTTACACGCCACAAGTTCGCGACCTGGTAGAGTCTGGCTCTGCTGCCAAGGACACTGTTCGCAACAGACACAAGTCTTGTCCAGTGATGCCTCAGGAAAAGGGCCACCTGTTTATATCGCTAGAATCTATTTCTGGTTATACATTGCCCGAAGGCACCATGAACATTACTGTTGATAATGGAGAGCAGCGAATCACCACCGAACCCCGCCACATTGCTAAAGTGACCGAATTCAAGCAGGAGTATGACTTATTGGTGAATGATAACCTCACATGCGATGTCACAATCCGTGCTTTCAAGACTGAGACCAAAGAAAAGCGCTCTAACTTTGCCAAATTGTTCAAGAGGAAGAAGGAAAGCGGCCATCAATACACACCTGTGGCCCGTGATGGTACCATTGGCCACTGTAAGATTCATTTCAAAGACATCAAGCAGTATGCTTTCGGCAAGCCTTACAGCGTATCGATCCCTTGTTATGACCGTCTGAATATGAATGAAAGTTGCAAAGTTAACGTCAAGATGATGTACATCCCTGTCATGTCTCGTGCTGATAAGCTGCCATCTACCATGAGTGAAGCTCTTGAAGAAATCAGCCGTGCTCGTCGCGAGAAGGTGACGGCTATGAGTGGATACATGGTTCAGCATGGCGGTGACTGCAGAAACCCTAAACGCCGCTACTTTATCCTTGATGATGATATGCTTATTGCCCACAGTGATAAATCCTTTAAAGCGAGAGCCACCATTAACCTGCGCAAGGCTGTGTACTTGGCCCCTGATGAGGACGACTCCCTCAAGTTCCGGGTCAATTTCCGCAATGGTGCCTTTATCAACTTCACTGTAGAGTCAGAGCGTCAAAAGTGGATGGAAGCCCTCGATACCACTATTCACAACAAACGCAGCCGCAGCTCCTGGGTTTCACTTGTGGTGTATGCCGATGACAGTGCTCTCAAAGCGAACGCAATGCTCCCACAAACAGTTATTTAATATTCTATCAACTCAATTAATTACACAATTTAATAAAACACTGTTAAATGTTAAACGTTATACACATGCGTACTCGAAGGACTCTAAATAAATTAAGGCATGCCCGGCATCCGCATTCCAGGAGGCATCATGCCAGGCATAAACATGGGAGGCATTCCCATCTGTGCCATGACTTTTTGTGGTGTGTATGTGGTACGCATATGGTCCTGTTTAGAGCAGTATGCGGTCCACGTAAACTCATCAAAGCCGTAGTTGAAATAGTCTGTGATGTCAGCCCCTGGTTTGCGCCAGGGTTTATCTTCAAACTGATTCAGATCCAACTGAGTGATTGGCTTACCATCGATCTGAGCCACGGCATCTACATCCACACCAGGAACTTTGGGTTTGGCCGCTTTGGGCGCCTCGACTGGCTCTGGCTGACGTAATCCTGGCTGGGCAGTGGGCCCTGTAGATAGCACTTCGGAAGGTGGTACCAGCGGTTTGGCAACAGCGGGACCGGCCCCCGGACGTGGGGCCAAAATAAACTCTACACTATCATCACTAGACGAGTATTCGTCCTCGTCTTCGCTTTCACGTTGCCTTTTTAAAGAAATATCACTTTGCTCGGTGATGTCTTCTGTGCTCCCACTCATGTAAGCACTGTCAAGTAGTCAACTATAAAACCAGATATAGATTTAATCTCCTGCATTCCAATGTATAAGGATCTCCATAGATATATGTATGTTGTTATCTTAGCTAACTGCTTATCTAGCCCTAAGTGGCTGTCATGCATGAATCATGTCGGTAGTAACCAACAAGTAGTCAAGTGTCAAGTAGTCAAGTGTCAAGTAGTCAAGTGTCAAGTAGTCAAGCTGATGAATTGATAGTTAAATAAAGATTCTAGCGGGTAGGAAGAGTATATTCTTTACGTGTAAAACTGATTGATGCTATCCAACAACACGCATGACGCGTTCAAATAAGGTCTCGAGAGATGCGCCCTCGTCCGTAAACACATGATCAAACGAGTTAATTCCGAGGCGGTGGGCCGTTTCTTCTTCGTCAACCATCTCGTCCTCGTCTTGGTCGTTATATAGCGTCACCACCACCTTTTCGCTGCTAGTCGGGGTAGCTGTGTGAGAGGCCGTGCTACCTACTGAGCTGATCACGCCTCGAACGTCGATAAACGAAAACCCAGAGGTACCAGGCACAAGGTTGAGGGCGCTAACTGCGTAGTTGTGATGAACACCAGCAAGAAGAGCGGGCGTGGTTGCACTGAACAAAATAATACGAGAGTTGATAGTGTGCTGGGGAGTCAGAAAGTTCACTGCGATGGCGATCTGGCCCGAGACAGAATCAACAGCCACCAGGCGACCACCGTTCAGCGCTGACTGCACCTCCATCGACCACAGTTGCTGCGCGACGACGACATCCCATACAACCAGCCGGTCCTTGGCCAGAGCGATAAGGTATTTACCACAAAACCAGAGACCCCTAATCCTGGACCCCAAAATGCTTGGAAGTACACTGTGAGTTGTCCACTTCTTACCGTCAATTAGTGAGATGCCGGTCTCAAAGCCGAGTGCTATGGTGCTAGCATCGCCACTCCACGCAACTGCAACCGACTTTGAGCTCACTGCACCATGAGACAAAGAACGGCGCATGGCCCATTGGCCTGTCTTGATATCAAAGCGCCAAAGACGAAGGCTTCCGTTACGTGAAGCAGTGATAAAAGCATCGTCACGAGGATGAGGGGATACTGCAGCAATTAGCGAGTCACCATGAGGGTTTAAGATTTTGGTCACTAGTGTCCACTTGCTATCATCTGAGAGTTTCCAGAACTTGAGAGCTGACTGAATCTCATTGCGACTGATGAGAGAGTCCATTGGGGGAGTGATTGTCACGTCAACTGTGGCCATCCATTTTCCATCGGCAGTGAACTCCAAATTAGTGACGCAGGGGTCGAGAATTTTCTGCTCTGAGCGAACCTTACCAGAAGAAATTGTAGGTGCCATATTGAGCACGGACTCTTGCTCATCTTTGATGGGGTTGTATATTTGGACTTGACTGCCACTATGATCTCCGGGCTGTGGGCACACTAAGTAGGCATTACGCGACGCAGGATGCAGCTTGTAGATTGTAGAATAATCACCAAGTGGCTCATTGGGGTGCTTGCGACGCTTCTTCTTCTCCTTGTCGGCGCTAGCCGGTAGTTTCGAGTAATAGGTGCGGACACCACTGACTTGTAAACGCGATAACAAGTCGACTGCATTCAAGATCAATACTTGCGCGTCATCAAGAGTAACTGCATATAGAGTTGAAGAGGTATTGCTGGAAATAGCGGTGATTGCACCATCTAATCTGGGCAAAAACTGCTGCTTATCGGCATCCATCTGCCAAAACACCAAAACTCTTTCAGAACCACCAGAGACAAGATAATTGTCATGCAAACTGAAATGGAGAGCTCTTACTTCCTCTAAATGCCACTTGAGGCTCCGGACGCCCTCTGAATAATAAATATCAATGACACCGCTAGGGGAGCCTACTGCAACCAAACCATGGTTGGAAACGGCAATGCTAGAGCTCAGACGGGACCGCGTAATTTTCTCAGTAGCTTTTGTAGTGAGGTGAAAAGTCTCAATCTGCGATTCTTTCTTGCTCTGGTGAACAAACGCCACATAGTCGCTGTTGTTGGAAAACGCAAACAGGTCTGTCGATTTCGTTGTGAAGAACTCTCTAGCCCCATGCATATTGACAGAACCTAAGGCAATTCCGTTTTCAGTGTGGTAAAGAGCGACAATACTATTTTTATCGTCCAGCGTGAGAATCTTGATGATGCGTTTACTCAAGGGGACCTTCTCGGTGGAGCCTTCACCACTCAAGTCAAGCTTCTCAACAGTACCATTGTCATAAACAACAAACAGAAACTGCTCGTCTTTAGCCAGGAGAATCTGCGCTACGTTGGTACAGTCGAGAGGAACTTTTGCAACAACCTGTTTGGAGTTGAGAAGATAGACTTTTACAGCCAGGGCAGTTGGAATTGCGACCTTGTTTTTATTTGAAGGAAAAAATATGGGTTCAAGGGCGGGATATTTACCACCAGACGCTGAACTCACTGTCCATGATTTTCCAAGAGGCATGAAAAAAATATTTGTAATCCACTCCCTATTTCTGCATCAGGGGAATACAAAACGTGAAATGATCTGAAGGGAAATGGCTAATGTATTGTGGAAATAATAGGCGTGCGCAAGACACAAGTGGTAAGAACTTTAGAAAAATTAGTAGTATATAAATATCTTGAAGCCTACACAAAGATCACTCCTCAGGCTCATCCATATCGAATGCCTTGGCCTGGCCAGTGACACGCATAGAAGCAAGCTGCTCGGCGCTAACTTGGTTCTGTACTTTCTTCTCCATGCGCGCAATTTCCTCTTCCGCATCAACGGCGTCTGCCTCGGCGAACTGCATGATTAAACGACGACCAAGTAAATGTGCACCAGTCAGAGAGGCCATGGCGTTCTCTGCTTCCTTGACTGTAGCAAATTCAGCAAAGGCGAAACCACGCGTTTGCTTGTTGAACTTGCGAGGAACACGGACGGAAAGAAGCTGGCCAAATGTGCCAAAAAGATCATAAATGTCTTGTCTGGTAGTCTCAAAAGGAATGTTCTTGATTACAATCTTGGAAGTAGACGCCTTTTGGGCTGGAGCTTCTTTACCTCTGGTCGAGAGTTTGAGTTGCAGTTCATGCCCATCAAGCTTATACCCTTGCAAAGCCTTGATTGCAGTCTCGGCGTTATCAAGCGCACCAAACTCCACAAAACCGTATCCCATACTTTGAGTCTTCTTTGGGTCCTTGGGGTCAGGCTTCGTCTTGATGCTGGCTGTAACAAAGCCTGGGGAGCTTTTGAACAGGTTCGAAAGTTCCTGCGATGTGGTGTTGAAGCTCAAGTTTTTAACGAATACAGATGCATGAACCGCAGCGCTGATAGCCTCATCGTTCTGCTCAACAGAAAGGAGGTCCTTGGCGGAAGTAAGTTTGCCCTTTTCTTTGGTTTCTACCTCAGAAGTGTTGGAGTCTTCAAGTAGACCCTTGGGGGCCTTTTGCAGATAAAGCACAGAGTTGCCCAGTCGCCGAAATGCGAGCTTGGCAAATGCTGAGCGGCCGGCAGAAGCACTCATAAACTGTACAATAGCAATGCCACCCTCGGGGGGCATAAGAACGCGCACAAGTTCTCCATAAGGGCTGAATAGATCCGAGAGCTCCTCAAGAGATGTACCAAAGGGGATGTTTTTCACGAGAATGATTTTATCTGTTGTGTCTTTGGTCTCTAGCTTGGCCAGATCGACACCTTTACTCTTGAAATAGGTTTGAACGCTTTCTAAAACTGTACTTTCAGCCAAGGCGGCTTTGACAGCCATATTAGAGGAGTGAGGATCAAGCATTTCAGACTTTGTTACGCCCAGTTTCTTGGCGACTGTTTCAAGCACCGCATCTCTATTAAGGTAAAGCGAATTCCAGCTGAATTGCTGCTTGGATGCGTTTGCTTTTTTCTTGAGGAGTTGCTGCTTTTTCAGTGGCATGTTTTTCAAATCAAACTCATCAAGTTGATACTTCTGTGCGGGTTTGGCGGCCAAAATGTGAAGCAAGCGTCCCTGAAACCCACTACCATCAAGTGAGTTATAAGCTTCAAGGGCTTCATCGGGATTCTTGAATGTTGCAAATGCTATACCCTTGGGTTTATCAGTTTTGGGGTCAATTGGCAGGTGAATAGAGGCCTTACCTTTGAAAAGCTCTGATAGTTCGTCCTCAGTTGTCGAGTAAGATAGATTACGAAGGAATAGTCTTCCAGATTCCAGAATTTTGTCACCCTCGCTGGGTTCTGTGGGCTCAGGTGCCGGGGTTGACGTGCCGGTGCCCTTCACCTTTTTCGGTTTGAGGGGTGCTTTGTCGTCCTCTACAGCTTGCTCAGCTTCAGGCTCTTGTTCTTTGATACGGGTTCGTCGCGACATCAACCAGTCCATATCAGAAACCGCTTCATCTTTCGCTTCCTTGTCTTCCTCCTCCTCATTAACGCTAGCTCCACGCATCTTCTCTAGCTCAGCGTCAGTGTCATCTTCGTCACTCTCGTCTTGAACGGCTGCGCCATTATCGTTTGGGTTTTTACCGGTCATATCAATCATCTCCTCATCATCCTCATCATCATTTCCATGTAGAGGAGCTGGGGTATCAGGGGCATTAGATGGTTTGAGGTCGTTTTTCCATAGAGCAGTGGAGCTTTGGGGTTTCATGGCATCCAAATACTCGGTAAACTTATCATCTTTTGTGTCACTACTGGACTTTTTGTCTTTTTTGGATTTGGCCTTTTCTTCAGCTTCCTGGGCCTCTCTTTTACGCTTCTTTCGCTCGTGTGAAGACACCAAAGAAGAATCGTGCAATTCTTTAGCGACTTCTACCTGTAGCTTGGCGGTGTTCATGAAGGAATCATTAAAGTAGGCGGCGGAATCGCTGGCTTCCTTATTTGTCTTGAATCCCACGAATGCGAATCTCCGTGAGCTTCCGTCTTTCTTACGCATTAACTTGACATCAGTAATAGCACCCTTTGCCTTGAAAAGATCTCGAATCTTTTGTTCGTCTGCATTTAATGGAAGGTTTTTGACAATGATACGAGACATGAGATCCAAGTCCTGGAAAAAAAATATTTGTAATATAATTTTTTCCGCCTCGCCTGGCTTGTGGCGCTCGAGGCCATAAAAGTAGATGTATACATATATAGATGATGGAAAACATTTAAGCGATCGCTGGTAGTGTATATATGAGGAAATTGTCCTGTATGTTCAAACTGGAGCTTGCGTCTGTGTTTATCAAGGGACATTGGATATAGTGGTTGCAAAAAGAGCTGTCTACTAACTTTATTAGAGCCATTCCTGGAAAGGCTTGCCTCTCTGACAAATGCAGCGATCCTGTAGTCATTGCATTTAGTGCGCGGCCGCAGATCCCTATTATATATACGAACCGCTTCAAGAGGTAAGCTTCTTCATAGAGGAGCCACTCAAGAAGCTCTATAGCCACATTTCCTTTTAATACTAGAGCATGACTGTTATTGGGGTCACAATCCACCATAATAACGACATATGCGTAGCTGTATGATCGAACATGTAGAGAAGGTAGCTGTATTAAAGGAAGGCTTGCCTAGTCAATTACACTGTAGGCTCTTGATTTACGCGAGTACATAGAAAAATATGAGCTTCTCTCCCATTATGACTTCTATTTTAGCAAGAGCGGATGAACCATGAGAAAGTCAAGGTTCTACATATCACCAGCGACGGGGACCGGATCGCAGCAAATACACAGTATCAAATTTTTCCCAGCTTGACTTGAAGGAATAAGAATTGCGGATACGGGGTGAGTGAGAGAGCTCAACACTGCACGCTCATGCACGCCTACGCTGCCCTGAAAGATTATCCGTCTGGGGAAAGTGTGGGGAATGCATACACTGTCCCTGGTAGCTCAGCTTCAGATAATTACTCAATGGGAAGAATAAGAGGATTCTAGTTTATATTCATACATCGATATGCCACTGCAGCAGCGTTGCTGTAGTACTGAAGATCGGTCAATTGGTTGGGACAATTATCTGGAAGCCACGGGAATTTGTGATTGCATTGTTAGGAGGACAAGAATATCTCCAAGTTCACATCAAATTCATTGGGAACATCACTGGAGTATTTCTGGGCTCAACTCATCGACCACTAGCTACGAGTACGCACAACCAAGTCAACAGTGGAGAGGTGGTGTTTGGAAAATCGGTGGACGCGGTACAGGATTTGTAGCAAGAAAAAGTGTTAGGCTATCTAGTTCTCTGAGTGTTGGGCTATTTGGTTCATCTCAAGGGTACCTGTACATGCTCAATTTCTATCTATTCCAAACACACAACAGGCAGTAGACAAATCGCGCCTGTAAGATGTGCATTACGCATCAAGCGGGGAAATGCATGCATAATGAAGGGTGGCCCACAAGTATATAAGCCCTCGATCTTTCCGTTAGAGGGCTCAACATCATGCTATCTACTCAACTTACTGCTCCCAATGGAGTGAAATTCACCCAGCCCACTGGTCTCTTCATCAATGGCGAGTTTGTCAAGTCCAAATCTGGACAGACGTTTGAGACTATTTCCCCCTCCACAGAGAAGTCCATCGTTGAGCTCCAGGAAGCGAGTGACGACGACGCTGAAGCCGCCATCAAGGCCGCTGAGGCCGTCTTTGACTCGTGGTCCCACACTACCGGTGATGAGCGTGCTATTCTCCTCAATAAGCTTGCTGATTTGATTGAGGAAAATGCCAGCACTATTGCCACTATTGAGGCCTGGGATAATGGTAAAACCGTTGCCATGGCCAAAGGCGACGTCGCTGCAGCTGTTTCCACTTTCCGCAACTACGCTGGATATGCCGCGCACATTGATGGTGACCTCATTGAGACCGACCCCGATCACTTCAATTACGTTCGCCGTGAACCCATCGGCGTGTGTGGTATGATTATTCCCTGGAACTTCCCCCTCATGATGTTTTCTTGGAAGCTCGGCCCCTGCCTGGCATCTGGCTGCCCTCTAGTCCTCAAAACAGCCGAGTCTACTCCGCTCTCTGCTCTTTTCGTTTGCGACCTCATCAGCAAGGCCGGTTTCCCCAAGGGTGTTGTGAACGTTATTAGTGGTTATGGCGGCGTGGGCGCTTATATTGCCAACCACCCTCGTATCCACAAGGTTGCTTTCACTGGCTCCACTGCTACTGGCCGTAAGATCATGGCTGCTTCCGCAAACTCCAACCTCAAGAAGATCACCCTTGAGCTTGGTGGCAAATCCGCTAATTTGGTCTTTGACGATGCCGACTTTGCCAGCGCGATCCAGGGCGTCATTATCGGTATTTTCTACAACTCTGGTGAGGTGTGCTGCGCTGGTTCTCGCTTGTACCTTCACGATTCCATCTATGAAAAGTTCCTTGCTGCTCTCAAAGAGGAGGTCGAGAAGATCAAGGTCGGTGACCCCTTTGATGAGAACAACTTTTACGGCGCTCAAACCTCCAAGATGCAGTTTGAGAAGGTTCTCGGTTACATCAAGACTGGTATCGAGGAGGGCGGCCGCGTCGTCACCGGTGGTAAGCGCCATGGCGACAATGGCTTTTTCATCCAGCCCACCATTTTCGCTGATGTCGATCAGAAGAGCACAATTGTTCGCGAGGAGATCTTTGGCCCTGTTTTGAGCGTTATTCGTTTCAAGGATGTCGAGGAAGCATTGACTCTTGCCAACGACAACGAGTACGGTCTTGCTGCTGGCGTTTTTACCCAGAACCTCAACCGTGCTATCTACGTTGCTAACCACTTGCGCGCTGGTTCCGTGTGGGTGAACACCTACAACGATCTTCACCACAATGTTCCTTTCGGGGGTTACGGCTCTTCCGGTATGGGACGTGAGCTCGGCAAGTACGCTCTCGAGAACTTTACCGAGATTAAGGCAGTCCGCATTGGCGGAATCTCTAACGGTCGCAAGTAGACTAGTGTTTTGCCATTATATAGACGAGATATTTGGATTTATAGATTACAACTTCCCAAACTACGTTGAATGAGGGCATCATCTCAAACGAGAAGAGCAAGTCAGAGAAGCAGTCAAGACAAGCCTAAACCACTGCTTTTGCCTATTTAGCCGGTATTTAGGAGCTAGAGCTAGCAAGTTGGTAGAAGAAGAAAAAAATTGCTTCGGTAAATCTCAATCAGGAGTCATCCAAAAGAACCAATTCAGTCGTAGTACTTGTTCTTTATTGCCCGATAAGTCCTGAGCTTGTAAAGAGCAACCATTTCACGTTTTACGTGCTCACCAAGCGCCAGTGCTTTTTCAATCTCTTGCTCATCTGTGAGCCCCCTTTTGGATCTGAAAGCACCCTTGATTTTGCTTACAACCTTCTCGTAAGGCTCGGGATAGTCCTTCCCCAAGTAGAGCAACTCCTTGAACAGATAGAGTGCTCTTCCGCGGTGTGACATAAGGACTACGGGGAACTGGGGCGAGCAAACCCAATAGGAAGAAATAGCTATTTAATTGAAATGAGAGAGACGCAGGCTTTAGCAGAACGTTGAGATTGCGTACCTAGTAATGTACATCAAAAACTTGGCCATGCTTAATGAAGCTCCCCGCTCTGAGGCCTATTCGCTTACATGGACTCAGTGCTCACGACGCGGGATTCCCTCGACAATATTGCCGAGATCCGCAAACGCGTAGAGTCACATAAATCAGTTGTTGATAGCCAGTTGCAAGCAGCGGCCGAAGCCCAAAACCAGCTGCTCATCAATGGCGTCGCTGATCTTGAACGAGTGAAGTCTAAAGTGTTCAATATTCGTCAGAGTATCTCTGCCATTCATGGTGCCTGTAATATTTCCCAAGACTCTGTTGAGAATTTCCCTCAAATTGAGCGACTCTATAACGTCGTCAAGAACTTTGAACTCACAAGAATGTTTGTCGACAACTTTGAGTCGATGGAAGATGAGCTGGACGCTCTAAACCAGAACATGGATGATGAACGAGGACAATATGAGATGGTCGATGGCCATTACTTTATATGGCTCCTGCCGATCCACCAAAAGCTCGACAAACTCCGGACCATCCAGCAACAAGCTGAAAAGTATGCACTCTCAAGCTCAGAGGACGTTCGTTTGACTATCAAGAGGCACTTTGCTTCCTTAAATCAAGCTGTGTTGCGTTTTGAGAAGGTTCTGTTTGAGATTCCCCAGGACCTTCTGGAGCTGTCGCGTGCGGAGCCATCTCTCGTTGTTCGCTTCTCCAAGGTTGTAGACTATGAGGAGCGCAAAGAGCTTATTGCTGAGCAAGGAAGCTCTGAAAGCAACAACAAGGCCACTCATTATGTTAAGCGCATGATGCACGTTATCCAAAATATAACCACATCCAAGTTTGAAGCATATCAGACGCAAATGAAGACTCCAGAACAGACGCTCGAGAAGTTTGATTGGATCTTCAAGGACCTCCGGATCGTCCAAAAGTATCTGGTCAAACTCATGCCTCAGCGATGGGATATTCTGAACTCATACACTCGATTCTACCATCATGAAACATATAAAGTGGTCAAAGGGATCCTCGATAATGATCCTCCAGCGTCTCTGATTCTAAATCTTCTTGAGTGGACCAAGAACTACTACGCCAAGATGGATGAGTACTTCAAGATCCCTAAAGACCAGCTGGACCCGCCACTCTTGGATGGCAGAGAAAAGGAGCTCTACGACGACTTTTTACGGCACCTTGTCGAAAAACTTCGACAGTGGTATCGTACTGTGGCGGTACAAGAGAAGCAGCCCTTTGTGCAGCGCTCAGCGGCGCCAGATGTACAGGCAGACAACACTCTTTGTCTGAACACCCACACAGACATGAATCAACTTGTCTCGCAACAGCTTATGGCTGCCGCAGAGTCAAATCAATCAAGAATCGTTTTCGGGTGTATTGGTGCCTGCTGCGATCTGCTGATGGAGCGCCAGCGTGAATGGTGCCAGCTTGTTGATGAGGAGGTTGCGAAAGAGATAGGAGGTACAGTAGAGGAGGTTCCGGCTGGACTCTTTGAATATCTAGTCGCACTCGCCAATGAGCAGGACCGCGGGCAAGAGTTTCTGGATGGCATCTCACAAAAGTGGTCAGAGAGTCTCAGTAAAAAATACAGGACCCCTGCTCTCGAGCGCTTCGACGAGGCGGGAGAAGGCTTCCTCGATGTTGCACGCAAATGCATTGATGGTATGATTGAGCTTATCATGAATGATTTAAAGAAAGCATTTGTGGAGTTGTTTGTCTCCAAAAACTGGAAAAAAGGCGTTACAATCACACAAATTCGTACAACCCTCAGCGAGTACCTTGGCGACGCACTCCACCTGCTGCTACCTGATTTGTTTGTTACTCTTGTTAGCAGACTATGCAGGGCTACTGTTATGCAGTACTTACGGTGCATGGCCGATGCTAGCGGCAAAGTCAAGCCTCAAGAGGGCCACACCCGCGTCCTTGAGGATGTCAAGGATTTGCATTCTGTATTTACAGATCCCAATTACGAGTTTGATGATGAGGTGATTTCCCACTACTTTGGCGTATTCGCACCCTTTGTTGATACCCTCATATCCCCAGTGGAGGAGTTGCCTTCAAGATTTCAAAACCTCCGCGAAGATTACTGGGACGCGCCCCTTGACTTGTTTGAGAATATGGTTGCCTTGCGTAAGGATATCGATAAACGTGATCTTCGCGAAATTATGGTCAAGGTCCGCCTTGTTGCGGTGCAGGCACAGGACAAGTCAGGCGAACACCAAAATACATTCCTGCACGGTTTCAAGTAGTGTAGTAGTAGTTAAATTATTCCAAAAATCTACGTATGGCTAATTTACATATTAAATTTAAACGAAAGAAAGAGCGGTGGTGGACCATGGCACATTACGATGCATTTTTTTAATTTGTTGGTTGACAGGGGGGTGTCATTGCAACGAATCACGGTCGCGAATGAAATTGACGTACATGGTAGTAGTCCAAGCACGGAATCTTTTGCCCCAGATGATCATAGGAACAGTGAGGAGAAGAATCACGAAATCCACCACTCCGACAGCAATGAAAGCGTTCTGGGCTCCAATGGCCAGCCATGACTCGCAGGCAAAAGAGAAGGCCATTGCGAGCGTATTGTTGATGACCGCAACACCAACCATACCTTCAAGAATCATATCAGGGTAACAATCTGCAAGATATGACAGGCTAAGGTCGCCGCAGCACCCGAACCCGAAACCAATAAAGCCGAGGGCAACGTAGGGGACACGCCAGTCCCATTGACGCTCGGTGCCTATACCAAACAAGAACATCCCGAGAGGCGAGATGATAGCGGCAAGAAGCATAGGATAAAGGCGGGACTCTGCCTCTTTGACACCGTTGTTTTTCTTGGCGAGGCGAATCACAAGCCAGTCAGAGAAGTATGAGCCCCAGAGACAGCCGATAATAGCACCAATAAGGGTGGGGACGTTCATGATAGCGATAGCTGCATCCCCATAATTATACGGGTCTTCAGTCCAAATCTCAGTTTCGGCGGAGATGTAAAAAGTCAGCCAAGCGTCCTGGAAACCCCACTGCAGACCCGCGTAGATAACTGCAGGGAAGGTAAATACGCGCATGGTGAGTTTGAGGCGGTGAAAGTACTGCCTGACACCCCATCCTTTCAGGTTACTGGCCGGGGTGTAAAGAGCAATTCGCTTGAAATAACTAGTGGGCTTCTCATCCGTAATGGCAGAGGCATGGTCTTCATACACTGGGTGAACCGTGGAAGTCATAGCATTGGGATCACTATCATTTTTGGACTGATTCTTCTCGCAGCTTTGACGGGGGGATGCGCCCAGGCGGTTGCGTTTAGGGAAATATTTTTCGCGATCAAAGTAGGTCTCTTCAAGTCCAAAAAAGACTACAATGAGTAGGATTCCACCAGTAATTAACCCCAAGTAGCCCACCCAGGGCCAGCCGAGGTTGTCTGCAGCAAACCCACCAATGAGCGGCCCTAAGAAAGTTCCTATGGCAGTAGCCAAGACATAAAGACCGAACAGGTGGCTGAGTTTATGCTGGAAGAATACCTGCGAGAGAGAAAGCTGAGCAGTGGCTTCCGCAACACTCTCCGATGCACCAATGAAGAGTTGGGACCAAACCGCATCAGAGCCTCTCTTGCAATTTGCGTACCAGGCATTGCCAATAACACCAAAAATCAGACCGATAAGATACGATGGCCGAGTTCCATAGAGATACACAGTTGGGGCTGTGAGAAGAGTCCAGTATCCGATTGCTAAAAACAGCACACCAGCACCATTGTTAAATGTGTTTTCAGGGAGGCCAAGCTCATCCTCGAGGCCGGTTTGGGCACTACTGGCACTATTAGAGGTGGCAGCAGTTAATCCAATAACTGCAAGAACCACAAAAGCGTGCCACCAGCGGCGAGCCTTTGACCAATTAAGAGGATCGTTGACACTGTCGCTAGGCTGCGGTACCAGAATGATATCACCGTCAGTTTTCAAGGTGCCATCGTTACTGGGGCTTTTGATGATCGTCTCTGTGCCTGGGATGCCACTAACCTCAGCGACGTTCATCCGCAAAAAAAAATTACGATGGGGAGTGTCAGAGAGGTGGTTGCCCTAAATTGGGACTTGACATGATAACGACAGATAAGGCCGCCTGGAGCAAGAATTAGCACAGAATCGACTAGATGCTCGGGACAATAGCTAGGCAGTTGTTCGCTTTTATGTTTTCTCGCTTAAAGTATACGAAACCCCTGATTGCGAGGGACTCTTGAGACGGGAAACTACATTTCACTGGTGAAATTCTCATGATCCTAGGCTCATATGCTCTATAGTCACAAGCTAAGTAATTGTATTTTCATATATTTGCGTTAGTGTAATATATTTCATAGTCATGGCACATTTTTCCTGATTTCTGTCTAATGTGAGGACCTGGTCATCTTAGACCCCCTCCACCCCTTACCGTCACCTCTACTTTGAAGGTTGACAGCTGCAGTCTGTGAACGCTCGAGTTGAGCACGTAAGCGAGAGCTCGTCACGCCGAAAGTTAAGCTGGGGGACTAGTTGCAACCACTCGTAGACAAGGTAATAACATTTCGACAAATACACGGCGGATCGTGGCAAAGCTTCCGGCGGATCGCCTTGAAACTTGGAGTGGAAAATTTCGAGAAATTCAATTCAGCTCTCTAGCCAAGTCCCTATTTATCTTGGATCTTGCCGAGATCACAATAAAGTTTATCTAGTTTTTTTTTTCCCTTATTATCTAGTGCTATACACAAACTAACCCATAAGACTTGTGCTGCTACACACAGAGGGGGTACAGTTCACATGTCGTGATTTGAGACACTAAAGGGGGAAACAATTCCAAATATGGCAAACCCCACAGTTCTAGAGGCAAAAGAGGGGGAACTGTACATGTACCCCTGTCTCAGAATGCTAAAGGGTGAAAGCTCAGTTAGCTGTCAGAATTTGTTTTCTACCAGACCAGCAACTGTTGATTTATTTAGCTACCTACTGAAGGACGTCTACCCCTCTCTGAACAAAACCGTTAATGAGTGGTCTGGTACCATGCTTTGATAATCAAATGTCACTCACAGTCCATCTATCGTACGGGACGACGCATATCACACTGTTGGAAACGCCAGATACGACACTCAAGCAACTGACAGCAGAGGTTGGCAATGTTCTGAGCGAGACAGGCGCGTTAACGAGTCTCCAGGAGCTTCAGAGTCTGCGACTTGGTGTCTTGCGGGATGACCATTGGATCGAGCTTCCCAACTCAGATACCAGTCTCGAGCAGGCTGGGATTGATGAGAAAAGTATTCTGGGGTTTACTGCATCTGATGACTTTAGTTATACACCAATTAGCGATCTGGATATTGAGTAAGCGCGTGAAGATGCTGCTTTTAGCGAGTCGAGGACGGGGAGGTAGCGTTTCTGTAATGAGATAACATGACAATTATGGATTATATTCCGGCGATAAGCCCATTAGTACGCGTGTATACCCCACGAGTTTGATATTTTACTTGTTCATGCAAGGGAAAGACCTTTTCATTTTCAGCTGCATAAAGAGGGGTTAGGTTTATGTACTGAGGCCAACTTTCCTCCGTGCTTAAGTTTAAGCTTAGCACTGGGTACAAAGGTGGCCGGCAACTCAAAGGTGTGTATAAGTGTGTGACGAATGCACAGGCTTGGTACAATGAATGAGTTCGTACTACCTCACAATATCCTCCCCACCACGCAGCTTTGGCGTGCTCTACGCGTGGAGAATATACCAGAGCACACGACACCCACGCAATTGCTAAACTTGGTGACTACAGGCATGGTTGAGCAACTTATTTATCCCTCCGACCGGGCCAACGGAGGGGCCGAAATTCGTCTGATGAATTACTCGTCGGCAGTTCATCTCTATGTGAACTGGCACCTTCGGAAACCCCAGCTAAAGGGGGAGTTTTTACGCGTAACTTGGGGCTGTGTTGACCCGGTACCTGGCCATGTTGTCAAACGCGTTGCTCAAGGCGCCACACGCAATCTCTACATTTCTAATTTGCCCCAGAGTATCACCAGCGAGAAGCTCGAGCGCTTGTGCCAAGAGTTTGGTGATGTCGAGAGCCTGAGAATCAAAGACAGCGTTGCATTTGTTCATTTCATGTCGATCGAGAGTGCGATCCATGCCGTGGATAGCTTCTCCAAACTAGGCTGGCCAGACTGCGAAGTGAATTTCGGCCACGATCGGTGTAGCCACATTAAGAAATACCAAAAGCAGCTTGTCGCCCTTTTTGTTGGCCAAAAAATGAAGGATATCTCCATGGACCACGCGACGCTGAGCAACACTCTAGCCCAAATGGCCACAGCTGCCATGACGGTTGCTGCGATGTCAGGGGGCCCTGAAAACGTTGGGAACCGTACCCTATATCTCAAGGGCATTGGACCTCGCACTAGCCTCGAGCAGCTCTGTCTCTTTGCTGCGCGTGGAGGGCTCGTCCAAAATGTTCGCCACATGCCTGCCCACGGCACGGCCCTAATCACATTCTTGGATCCAATTGCAGCTGCCCAGTTTTTTGCCACGTGGAACGTTCAAACGTTAATTCTTGATGATCACGCTATCCAAGTCGCGTGGGCCAAAAAGACACCCTCGAAGCTAGACCGCTTTGCTGCTTCCCTAGACGGCCATGCAACCCGGAATGTGTTTATTGGAAACCTGCCCGGCAACTTTGATCGCGCAGAGTTTACTAGATTAATGCACGGAATCGGTACCGTGGCCCAGATACACTGGGTTGAGTCGTCCTCCTGCGCGTTTACAAACTTTGCTGATATCAACGATGCCGTCAATGCACTCAAGACACTTCGCAAGCATGAAAGGTATCGAGACTTGCCAGTACGTTTTACAAAAGACCGCGTGGGCTCGCCCCCCAAATTTATTTATCATGACAGAAAATCGTGGAGCAGAGGCCCGTTTATGATCCAGTATCTTGCCCAATGTCAACAGCCTTCCCCACCCCCTGAGTATTCAATCTACTAGCATATTATAATTTCTAGCTCGCTACAAAGTATGAATGGGTTAAGTTCACAATAATTTCATCAATCATTGGGGCTGCCCTCGCTCAAAATTCCTTGGCGAGTCTCAAGCCCGGCAGTGCCCCGCTAGTAACCTCCCCCCACATAATTTACCTCGGGATGCTCAGTGAAGAGGAAATCAAGCTCCAGTCTGGTGTTTGTGGAACATTGACTGAACCAGATAATAAAAGTAGATGGATTGTTTTCATTATACACGGTGTTGGTGGTCACCGCGACTACTGTTACCAGAAAATGCTTGGCCAGGCATTAGCGGAAAAGTGCAATGTATCAAGCTGGCGCTACGATTCCAGAGGATGCGGGGAAAGCGACGATGTCGAAGATCCTCAGAAAGGGCGCTCAGTCGGCGGCACAGACTATACGGACCTCGATAACTCCTACAAGTACTTCACCGAAAAGGGTTACAAGGTACTGGCGATTGTGGGCCACTCTAGAGGCGCTTCAATAATGTTCTTGTGGGCGTTGAGAAACCCTCAGATCTTCATCCCTTATCTTGTCAACTGCTCTGGCCGGTTTCACACCCCAAGATATCGCGAACGCGTTTATGCAGAGCAGCCAGCTTATCAGGGAGATCAAGGATACTCTCTTGTTGCTCGGAGATATGGAATGTACGTACCAACTTGGATCTCAATGCAAGAAGTCGACGAGTTCTGCTCATGGGACTCGTACAAATACGCAGACATTGACCAGAGGACCCAGATCCTGACTTGCTTTGGAAACGTTGACCACCACGTCGATCCTTCTGATTGTGGCTACTGGGCAAACTTATTTGCCGGTAGACATACACTTCGCGTGATATGCGGCGGCGACCACAATTTTTACGGTGGACGCGACCTAAATAACAAGAAAATAAGTCACAACCCCGAGGTGGTGAAGGTGATCACAGGGTGGCTTCAACCGGATGCGCAGCTTGACCGCTTTTACGGTGCTACTGAGCTTATTCATTTGCCCAGATGGCACAAAGTTGATGGCGTAGAGAACTTTAGAGATTTCGGTGGTTATGGGAAAGTGAAAAGTGGATTGCTTTTCCGGTCCGCACGTCTTGATGGTCTCACCGAATTGGGCAAAAAGCAGCTCGTTGATTTGGGCATCACAACAATTTTCGACCTCCGTAGCTCAGCTGAGGGTTCCGAGGAATACCACATCCCTGGTGTGGAGATTGTAAAAGCTCCGGTATTTGAAAATCGTGACATGAGTCCAGCAGCCTTGGCAGAACGTTATGCTCCCATGCTCGGTAAAGATAGTACCCGCGGTTTTGAGCACTCATACATGGAAATCCTTGACGCTGGTAAACCTGCCTTCAAGCGTATCATCGACACAATTCGCACCAAGCCGGGCCAAGGCATCCTTGTTCACTGCACTGCTGGCAAAGATCGCACCGGCATATTTTGTGCTACCCTCCTGTGCGCACTTGGAGTGGATATCTATACTGCCTCCCGGGAGTATGAGTTGACTACAATCGGTTGGGCCAAGCAGCGTTCCATTCTTGCCGAGGAGCTTTCTGAGCAGCTCAAAAGTACCGATATTAGTACGACAAACGTTGAGCACATGCTGAGTTCCAAGTTTGAGAGTATGATCAGAGCTCTCGAGCTGATGGAACAAAAGTATCAGAGTGGATATCAGTATTTTATCAGCTGCGGGGCTTCTCCGAGTGAATTGGCACAAGTGACCTCAATCGTCACAAAACATAAGCTTTAGACTAATTAGATTTTGGATACAAGATTTGAACCCGACCCGACAAGAAGACAATTGTTGGGTGCTCACGTCAGTGTCCAGTATGCTAAGATCGGCTATCATCAAGACGCGGCAGCTGCTCTCAGCGCTCGATACTCGAGAAAAGTGTATGATTTTGGGAGGCGGTGGTGTTCTGATAGTATTTCTAACTATATTTGCCATATTTCACGATGCCATTCTGCATTCTATGGCCGAGGCGTCCCACGGGTTTAGAAAGGTACCTTATGGCTGGGTCATTTTGATCTTTTCGATTTGTGTTATCTCTTTTCCACCATTGATTGGCTATTCCGCTATATCGATGTTCACAGGGATGGTCTACGGGTTCCCAAAAGGCTGGCCAGTCCTGGCAGTTGGTACGGTGCTAGGGAGCTTTCTGAGCTTTTTAACGTTCAGGTACTTATTGAAGCAAAGAGCTGAAGCATTAGCTCGCTCAAACGTGAAGTTTATGGCTTTTGCAAAGACACTTGAGCAGGATAAGTTCACCCTGCTGTGGCTAATTCGGTTATGTCCGCTGCCATACTCACTCAGTAATGCGGCCTTGAGCTCGGTTCCGACTGTACAGCCATGGAGGTTTCTTGTCGCAACCGCGCTAACGACCCCCAAGCTGTTTCTCCACATCTTTATTGGAGATCGAGTTGCGCAGCTTGGCGAGGCCAAGGATAACTCGACAAAGGTGGTCAACTTTATTTCGATATTACTTGCTGGCCTCACTGGCGTAATAACTACCTATGTTATTTACAACAGGACTATGCAACGCGCCGCAGAGATCAATCGCAACGGGGGATACGAATACAATGAAATTAACGATATTGATGAGATGAGCGACTTTGAGATCACAGACGATGAAGTAGATCTTGGCGAGAGAGATCCCTTTCCTCTAAGGGATGCTAGTGCCTCTGCTAGTCAAAACAGACCCTAAACTTCTTTTTTGTAGTTTTCTAATGTCCCATAATACGCCTACCTTTTCTTGGAGATTTCATCACCCTTACATCTATGTTTCGGTGTCCTAAACACTCGACTCGAGGCTTTTACGACTAATTCCCCTAGATTATGGTAAAAGTGCTGGGTTTCGGTCAGGCTTGTGCTTAGACCCTGTTTCCGCGATCGCACATTTTAATATTTGTAATTGCACAATGCAAGTCTATGCAGGGATATGCAGGGATATGCAGCTCATGTAATCTAAGAAAGTG